>VZTT01076603.1:11075-37781 GCA_013400855.1 Buphagus erythrorhynchus | reverse complement strand
GCCTGCGGAGCCCGCGGTGTGCGGCAAGGGCGGGGCGGCGCAGGCGCGGGGCAGCGGCCGGAGCCGAGGTGAGGCGGGCGTGGGGCCGGGGCGGCGGGGCTGTGTCAGTGCGGGGGGCGGTGTTAGCGGCCCCTCCGTTCTGCGGGGAAAGGAGCGGGGCCCTCCCGCAGCTGCCTCTCCACCGCCTCCCCGAGCGGTTCAGACCCGGCCTGGACGGTGCGACATGGGCCTGATCCGTGCCGGGAGCGCGGAGGTGCCGCCGCCGCCGAGGTGGCAGCGGCCGTGCGTTTGGAGAGGCGGTGGTGAAAGCGAGCCTGTGGTCAGTCCGTGGGTGCAAGGGGTCAGTGAGCGTGGCTGGCGCCCTGTCTTCGCTGAAAATCGTAAAGTCACGGTGTCAGATAGCCAAGTCAGATGGCCTCGGCTTCCTTGGCTGGCGCTTGGGCGGGACACCGGCTGCCTCCTGAGAAGGAGCCGGAGCGAAAGAGGTTTTACATTTCTGCTGTGAGGTAATACATAAAAAAGGAAGAAGTTCAGATGCAGAGCTCTGGCGAGTCAAAGCTGCGGTAGTGAGGTGTGTGTTCATGCTGCGTTGGTCCCATGCAGGATTCCCTGCTGCTGTCATGTGGACTGCTGCAGGCAGAAGGGAGAGGAAAATTGCCAGCTGCTCATGAAAGGTTTACCTCAGTGAGTGGATTCTAGCTGTTACAGTTTTCTCTTCTTGGCTGAATTTGTTTGCAAACATTTTTTATTTCATATGTTCCTGTGGCTCTAGCATAACTTTTAGGGAAGATGGAACTTCCTGTTATGTTCTGCAGCGTCATCAGAATGGGGAAGATGTAGAGTTGGTGGAAAGTGTTAGGGAAAATGTTCAGTGTCCACACAAGATAAGAAGTTATCTGGCAATACATTCTATAAAGTGCCGAGCACTTGCCTTATATAATAACACCCTGCGTGTGATACCTCCCAAGCTGTATGGTGTGCAGGTTCAGCATACTTCTCTAGTGAGTAAAGGGCATTTGAGGTCTGACTAATGATTGTAAAGCAGGCCACTTTGTTATGTGAAATACACATATGTACATATACAAACTTCCTTCCTGAAGGAAGTCTATGATGAAACCTCGGGTGAAGAAGTCAGGTTGCCTCTTGGAAGTGTCATTTGGAAAGAAAAGAATGTGGAAAGGCTTTGGTTGGAAGAGACCTTAAAGATTATGTAGTTCCAACACCCCCTGCTCTGGGCAGGCATGCCATCCCACTAAATCAAGTTGCTCAGTGCTCCATCCAGCCTGGCCTTGAGCATTTCCAGGGACTGGGCATCCACTTCTCTGGGCAACTTGTTCTAGTGCATCACCACTGTCACAGTAAAGAATTTCATCCTAACATCTAATCTAAATATTTCCTGTCTTCGTTTAAAACAAGTCCTATTACTACCTGCCCATGTAAAAAGAAGATTTTTGTGTGGTTGCTCACAATTGTGATGGCTGCTCTAACTTTTTTTTTCTGACAAAACTTTTTTTTTTTTAGGTAATGTAAGCATTTCAGTTAGACAAGAGAGAGGAAACAGGCATGTCAGCTCTTTGTCCACCACCGTCTCCTGCAGTTGCTAAGACAGAGATCTCTTTGAATGGCGAGTCACCATTATTAGCTGCCACTTTTGCTTACTGGGACAATATTCTTGGCCCCCGAGTGCGCCATATCTGGGCTCCAAAGACAGAACAGGTACTTCTCAGTGACGGTGAAATAACTTTTCTTGCTAACCACACCCTGAATGGGGAAATACTTCGGAATGCAGAAAGTGGTGCAATAGATGTGAAGTTCTTTGTTTTGGCCGAAAAAAGGGTAATCATTGTGTCATTAATCTTTGATGGCAACTGGAATGGAGACAGAAGCACATATGGACTATCAATTATACTTCCACAAAGTGAACTTGGTTTCTACCTGCCACTTCACAGAGTGTGCGTGGATAGGTTAACACATATTATAAGGAAAGGACGGATATGGATGCATAAGGTAAGTTTATTGTTCATTACTTAAAATAATTGTTAGATTGTCTTGTGCAGAAGCAAAAATTGAGATGCTGTGATATCTGTCATGTGGAGTACAGAGTCACAAACTCAGAAAAGGCTGGTCTCTATAGAGTTTTGAAGGTTAAAGATTATCAGATTATTATATTAGGAAATTCAAGGCTGAGATTTTAACCATGAGATTATCCTGGTGATATTATATAGCCTCTACAAGACTGTGTAGTTGAAAGAGGTTTCCTGTACAGCTTTTCATTTCTCTGAATTTCATATAAATTGTTGCTTTTAATTGTGTTAATTTGTGTATTTAAATTAGGTATAATTGTAAATTTACTGTGTTTCAAATCATTGTTTTCCTTGTTGAGGTCCAGAAAAGGGAACTGATGCAATTAATCTTTTCATTGCTGTTACAGGTTTATTTTTAAAAAAGAGGGTGTTAACAAACAGTTTGTCAGGACTTAAACTGTGTAGAGCTAAAGGGAGATCTACAAAAGTACATCTGCTTTAGTCCAAATGTCTCTACTCCTGAAACTCAAAAAGGAAAACATGCTAAATTTTTCTTAAGCATTGGAACTGTGACCTTTGGGTAAATCATGGATATTTCCTTATTAGGTGAAATCTTTTATGTATTTTCCTTGAAACTAAGTAACAGTCTAATGGTAAAAATTAAATTTTTTGTCGTCTTTGTGGAGTCCAAGCTGTCTTAGAGCAGTAGAGTGCACATCAGCTGTAATGTATGCATATTTGCCTGGTATCTTCTCTTCTGAGACCTGTAGTCAACATACTTTAAACTTTAAACTTTGAATGCTCTTATCTACACTAATTACAGAAATAACAAGCTGATATTATTTTTGTGGTGGTATTTCCTTTTTGCTGTATTACCTGATGATGGCTGGTAGTGCTTTCTGAAACACGGGCTTTTCATACTTTCTGGGGTTTAGTTTTCAGAGGAATGATAGTACATAAATTTCTTTCTCAATAGAGTGGAAATACTTAACTCCTTATCTAGTCTTTTAAAACCCTACTAGATGTTAGTGGTTTTGATGTAAGTGAATGGTGTCTCATGTTCCTGATTACATTGCTTTTTTCATTTAGTGTCCTCTGTACTGACTTCTGATGTGAGTGGTCAAATAAGAATTATCCATTTTTACAATACATTTTCTCAGTTTTTAGATATTGCTCCATACCAGTATGTTTTCACAGTAGAAGTAACCTTCAAACACCATTGAGAATGACAAAATTTTTTTTTTCTTTAAGCAGGTAGATCAGTTGAATTAGCTGAGACAGTGATACATTCTGAATTCTGAAACAGACTTTTTTTTTTTTTTTTTTTTGAGGGAGAGCACAGATCCCTGCATATATCTGCAGATCTTCAGACTTACTTAGAAAAGAGAAAACTTCTTGGAAAGTGTAGAGTAAAAGTTAGGCATGAGTTGTAGAATAATCATAATGCTGATAATGAATTAAAACTGCTTCATTCTGTAGTTTGCATTTTGAGGCAGTTTAACAGCTATGGTTACATACAGTAAATCAAAAAAATACCAACTCCTATCTGAAAGGTTTTGTGCTGAAACAGACTTTTTTTTAATAAAATGTGAGTATTTTAATAAAATGTGAGTATTAGCCCTCAATAGTTCTGTGTAGAGCCAGACAACATTTCCAGCTAGACTTAAGATGAGAAGAAGCCTTCTGAACTTGAGGATTAGGAGAAACATGGAGCAGTGTTCTGACTGGCAAAGAAAGACAAGCAACTCTGAGCAAGTCATCAATGTGGGATTATTAATCCCTTTCACCTTCTCCAATTTATGCTCTGTATGTTTGTCTAATAATTTTGAACAAGTATATTTCTGAAAAGAAGTGGCTTACACCATTTTCACCATTTTGTTCAGCCTTACCTTTGAGAAGACTGAGGTTTTTTTAAATGATTGCCAAGGATGTCTTCCTTCTCTGACTGAACAGTCGAGATGCCCTGAAGGAATCTGCCTTATTCTAGTATTGTTTTTCACTGATGCTTCTTCTAGGTGGTTAGAAAACTTTTGCTGTTTAAGGGCAAACTACTCTAGCTTTTTCCCTATTTGTCTGCTCAAAAAAACCTCTTGCAAACTCTTTCCACACTTGAAGTTGATTAACTCTGAGTAGGTCAGTCACAGGAAACTAATGAGTAACCAATAAAAATGCGATAACCTGTCAGCATCTAGCAAAAGATATCATTAGTTCTCCCAGCGTCTGCTATTTTTGTGACTTATATTGATGCTCCAGTGATTAATGCCAAATTCCCTTTGTGAATAATAACTTTATTCCATTGTAAGTTCATTTTAAATGCAGCTTGCTATTCAGCTGCTGATGAGTCTGTTTTCAGAGCTTTGTTTAGCCTCTTGTACATTGTGTTTTGTGTACTTTGAGGTTTTATGTCTCCTGTACGTGGTTATAAGACAATGTTTTGAAGACTTGTAAGTGCCTCAAGAGGTAGGGGTAAAAAAGTAGTTTGTTTCTCACCCTCCCCAGTCAAATAATTTTTCTCATTCTGAAGATCTTATTTTTCTCTTGTTGTGTCAGGAATGCTCAATCTATACTGTATCCATTTGAAAATAAAAATCCATACATAAAGTGAAATTCTTCACCATAATCTGATCATGTGGAATTTTCTTGATCTGTAATGAAGAAAATGTTTTGACATTGTTATCAAACCCTTCCTTTCCTGCCCAAACATGGGAGATGTGCAGTGGAGGGCAGAGCAGGGAGCGTGTGTCTACGTTGCATGACATCACTTTCTCCTAACATCAACTCTGTAAAAGAAAAAATACTTGAACATCAAAATTTGAGTCTAAGAATCATGACTCTGCAGGGAAGAAACTGTACTGAGTGACTGCTGTATGCATACATACATGAACAAATGCCAGAGCGTTTATATTTAACTGCTTCTCTTGCTCAGGAGAGGCAAGAACATCTCCAGAAGATTGTCTTGGAAGGCACAGAAAGAATGGAGGATCAGGTAAGGGCCATCTGGTGGATGCATATGGCACACCATTGCAAAACCATTTGACTGCATCAGATTACTGTAGAAGTTGGTGTTGCTTCTTAATTTTTGGGATCCAGGAGAATGCGTTGGACTGGCTAATAATGTGACATGCACAGTAGGCAAAGTTTCTGAAGAGAGGGTGATGGAAGCTGTGATCAAATTAAAGGAAAATATATTTCATCACTTTCGAGATAAAGTTGAAATCTGTGAAGAATATTACCTTTCAGAAAAGGAAACTCATTAACTTGAAGTTCTGTAAAGGTTGCAGCTTCCATAGAGTCACGCTAGCCTCCTGTCAAGGTTGTTTTTCCATTAGGTTAGGTCACCTTTTAGAATTGCAGAGACATACAGTGTCTGTCATGTTGAAATGTGCTTGGAGACTTAATGGATGAGACTGTGAAAATAATTTGATGTTTTGAAACTCTAAATGTGAGATTGCGACTTCATTTTCTTGTGGTAGGTAAGTCAGGAAAGCATTTTTGTATGTTAATAAGTAATATGCCTGATTTTGGTTTCCAGTCATTGTTAAAACGTCAGACTTGAACGTTAAATGCTTAACATTGATTAACATATGATTGCACATATATAACATATTAACATCTATAATATATATAAAATATATAACATATATTAACATTATTTAACATATGATTGCACATAACATAGTATGATCAAATAATCTCACGTTGAGTACTTGTTGTCTAGGCCAATTAAAACTGATGCTGAAAATTAGCATAAGATCCAGAAATACATTTTAGACATTATGTTGAGAAGCTAAATTTATGTTTTCAGTTCATAATTATTGATGAGGAAAGTCAAAGAAGTCTATGCATTGATTTCTGCTCATTCTACCCTTCCAAGCAATAGAAAGTTAGGATGTTTTGCATGTAATACTGCAACTTCTTGTTGGTAGTAATTTCTGGTACTGCCCAATGTGCTTTTACTTCAACCATCTTATTTGTTGTGCAGGGTCAGAGCATCATTCCAATGCTGACAGGAGAAGTCATTCCTGTAATGGAGCTCCTTTCATCTATGAAATCACACAGTGTTCCAGAAGAAATAAATGTAAGCTCTTGTTTTATTGGTATTCTGAATTTTTAAAAAGCGATTTTCTCCCTCTGGATGAGACATAGCTTTGGGCCTTTACTTTGGTACTCGCTTTGCTAGAGAAAATGCCCATTTTCCTAAGTTCTTGTATACTTCTGTTGCTTCACATCAAGTTCTCCTAAGTGGTGTAAGGAATGGCAGTATTTTCTTATAGTCATCACGTAGCAAAGTTGGCTGCATAGGGTGATGTCATTGTACGAGTGGAAAGGCAGTTTGATGCAAACCAAAATGATCGGGCAGATTAATGGATTTGGTGTTGATACCTGTTTTAGCATGTTACAGTGTTCTCGTGGAAGAAGTAGAAGTAGTATGACAGGCACTAATTTAAAGTATTCTGGACATTTTTACAGAAAAAAAAAAACCACTAGGAGGAACCTGACTTGTGACTGGTGAAGACTTAATAATAAAGCGACTTTCTCATTTTCAAAATGTTTTGTCTGAAGTCAGGTCTTTTTAAGATTATGCTTTTTGGGGAAGCCTTGCAACTTAACTTAGTTTCCAAACAGTTCCCATGTATCAAAGCAAAAATCATTTAATTGGAAGGCGATCAGATTCTTGTCTAACTTTTTGTTTATATTTACTTGCATTTCAGATAAGTGACACAGTGCTAAATGATGATGACATTGGGGATAGTTGCCATGAAGGCTTTCTCCTCAAGTATGAAATTAAATTTTGATTTATGCTATAGTAAAATGATTTAAACTTGTGTGTACATCTAAATGTATCTATCTGCATGTGCATGTGAACATGGATTGGAATAAATTTCTTTGTAGGAGGGGGAACAATGACATGTATTTGACTTTTTGAGATTTTTGTCAATAAAATGTTATAAAGTTTTTGTCATTTTAGAAGAATGGTTTTGGGATAATACACCTCTGTAGACTCTGCTGTCAGAGGGTCATTTGTTTGATAATAGAATTCCTATCAAATACACATTTTTCTTTGATACCTACATTTAATTTTATAAGACTCTTAAGTCAAAGTCTTGCATTTTTTGAAATAGCAAAAAAACTGGGCTGTGCATAAACTCTAAATAAGAGTCATTAATGGTGTGGCATGTGACATTCTTATTGTTAATTTGTGTATTTCTCTTTTTCCCAGTTTTTAATTTTTAAGTGGAAGGAGTTGAACTTGAGAGCAACTTGGTCTCTTCCTGTGGGATAGTGTATTTCATAGGTTTTAACTGATGTTTTGTACCTTTCATTGTATCTCCTGCATAACTGCATTCATATATGTAGTGCTTGGTGACATCTATTTATAGACCATCACATGTGCTTCCAATACTGAAGAGACTGTTGATCTTGTGGATTTCAGCAGTAAGTTATGCTGCTGTTTAAAGTCCTATGGTTATGGGCTTGTAGGCTATATTTATACTTGAAGCGCTTTATTCTTCTTCTGAAGGTGATAATTGTTTCATTTGAAAAATCTGATTAAATGTATTAACCTATGTCTGTTTTTACTTGCAGTGCAATTAGTTCACACCTGCAGACCTGTGGTTGTTCTGTAGTCGTAGGAAGCAGTGCAGAAAAAGTTAATAAGGTAAAATGCTTTCTAATAAACTGAACTTAAATGCTGATTATTAGGAACGTTACTTGGAGCAAAGTTAATCTATAAATATACTTGAGGCTGAAGAGAGAAGGAGTACTGCTGTCTGGCTGTTTTCAGCTGACTGGTCTAGCAGAAGATAATTTTGCCAGAAAATTGCCTTTCAGTTGTATTCTGACAACTATAAGAAAAACAGTGTGTTTATCTGATACAATACATAAATGAGTAGTAAATGAGTCTGAGCTTTTAAAATTAGGTTTTTTAGCTAAAATACACAAATCAAAGAGATCTGACTGGCTAGCCCATTTCAGCTATGTCATAGAATCACAGAATGATCAAAGTTGGAGAGACGTTTAAGGTTATCCTGTCCAACCATCCACCTTGGCACTACCGCTGTAACCCCTAAACCACTCAGCCACATCACTCAGCACTAGATCCAGATGCCTCTTAAACACCTTCAGATATGGGGACTCCACCACCTTCCTGGGCAACCTTTTCCAGTGCCTGACAGCTAACAGTGAAAATTTTTTTAATCATATTTAATATGACTCTCCCCTGTCTCATTTTAAGACCATTTCCTCTTGTCCTCTCACTTCAGGCATGCCAGGAAAGACTGGTTCTCACCTCACTGCACCCTCTTCTCAGGGAGTTGTAGAGAGTGATGAGATCACCTGAGCCGCCTCTTCTCAAGACTAAATAGCCATTCCTCTTAAGACATGTTTTTTAGTCCTTTCATGACTCTTGTTGCCCTTCTCTGGACACACTCCAGCACTTCATTGTCCTTTCTGAAGCAAGAGGCCCAGAAGTAAAGACAAGATTTGAGCTGTGGCTTCATGAGAACTAAGTACAGGGGGGCACAATCACTGCCATGGTCCTGCTGGCCACAGTATTGCCAGAATTGGCCTTCTTGGCCACCTGGGCCCATTGCTGGGCCACCACATTTAAAGGTGGCTGTCAACCAGCACTCCCAGGTCCCTTTCACCTGAACAGCTCTCGAGCTACTCTGCCCCCAGCCTGTAGTGCTGCATGGGGGCAGAGTTCCTTGTAACTCAAGGGCAGAACCCAGAATTGGCCTTTTTGCACCTCATGTAGTTTGTCCTTGGCTCATTGATCAAGTCTGGCCAGGTCTCTCTGCAGAGCCTTCCTGCTCTTGAGCAGATCAGCACTCCTGGCCAGCTTGGTTCGTCTGCAGACTGACTGAGGGTGCTCTCAGTCCCCACATCCAGATCATCAGTAAAGATGTTGAACAGGACCAAGCCCAGAACTGAGCCCTGGGGAACACTGGTAGTGGTGAGTATACAGACAATACCCGTGTCACTGAGTATTGTCTGTATGCTTTTAAACAGTTAATGTCTCCATAATTTCTCCTGCACTGGAGAAACATACTTTTGTGTCAGCTGCTTGTGTTTTGTGAAACTTGTGTCTATTTCTTCAATGTGAAATTAAAAAATGATGAACAGTGGGCCTGCTGAATGTATTATATATTATATTGTAGACTATACATACCATATATTGTAGATCTTACAGCATGGAGGGCTTCTTGCCTTAGTGAAATATAAACGTTTTTTTAAAAAAGATGTAAAAGTACCTTCAGTAAACCTATGTTTTTAAATAAGCAGTTCGTTATGCTTTATGCCTCTATAAAAATAGGGGCAGAGGAAATGCATTGTTTCATGTGAATTACCAGCAGTTACAAAGGACCTCTGATCAAATCAACAGCAAATGTGGATGCCCACAAGCAACAGGCAAACCAGAGAAAAGAAAATTCTCAGATATTAGCTGAAATCACTGCTAACCGTAGTTAATATGTGTTGTTTCAGAGATAATAAGATTTACACACAATTAAGTTATTGGACATGTTGTTTAAGAGAAATGTTATACATGTACACACATATGCTATATATAATACAAGAGGAAATGTTGGAAGTTTAAGTAGTTATAAAAAACTTAGAGATCATTAAATAGTTAATAAAAGAACTTAATGTCTAAATTGTTACATGTATGTAAAATAATATGTCTATAACATAGTATAGGAAAAAACAGTGTAAAAGAATGTGAGCCTCAAGATCCATCTAGGGTAAATTTCATAAATTAATTCTGCACATGTTCTTACCAGCAGCATGTTCCTTGTGTCACAGTACAACTCTTCTCAAGTAACTGCTTTCTTAATAGCATATTTCAGCTTGCCTCAAAGTAAAAAAATACACTTGTGGCATATTGGAGCAAAAAGCGTCAGTCAGCAATTATGTTGTCATTGTTTTAGGTACTGCAGAAACATTTTGTGCAAGGACAGAGCCTTTTCAAATACCTTACAGACACAGACAGGACACCACAGGTTAAGACAGAAAGATGAGCAGAATGGAATATATGTTGTATTTGGAGTGATTACTGGTAGTTCAGCCCAGAAGTTTGAAGATGGGTGATGAAGTACCTGTGTCCATTATAGTAGAGAGTTTAAGGAGATTACTGAGGAAATAAGCATGGATGCTTATTTACAAAATTGACCGTGCCTGATTTGAGACAATAACTGCTATTTCAATGTGGAATGAATAAAATAGGAGGCCTAAAGGGCTAGAAGTAATCACAGTAACTCATGTCTTTTACAAGAAAGATAGAGAGGGCAAAAGTGATTTGTTCTATTATAATTGGTAAAAAAACAAACTTGGTTGCAAAAATGTGTTGGATTTTTTCACCATTTGACAGTAAGTTGGAGTAGTATGGCTCACAGCACCAGTAATTAAAAAATAACTAAGAGTAAGCATGTCACTGTTCTGTGGCGTTTTATAAAATTTTGGCTTTTCTAATAAGCATGGTGAACTCTTTTGTTCATAATTTGAAATGCCTAATACGGTCTAGTCGGACTTACTTCCTTACATTTTCGGTTTTTCAAAACTGTTCTTTTTAATACAGATTGTGAGGACATTGTGCCTGTTTCTCACACCATCTGAGCGGAAGTGTTCCAGACTCTGTAGAAGTGAATCCTCCTTCAAATATGAGTCAGGACTTTTTGTTCAAGGCTTACTCAAGGTGAGTATCCTTAGGAAAGCTCTGTTCTTCTGTAGTTTAAGAACATTCTTCAGTGTATGTTTTTGCATATGATATGCGCACACATACACACGTTCACATTAAAAAAAAGTCATCTTCCCTTGATGTCCTCTTTTCTGGCACTGAAACTTTCCTTGTAATGATCTTCATGGTAAAATTCCAAGCCAGTCTTTTCTGTGACACACCTTTTTCTTGGGGATTGTTCCTGTACTTTGAGGTACAATAATAATACACTTTTGTCTACTCGGGGCTAGAATTCCAAAAGGCATTAAAGTTTTTGTGTTTTAACAAAACCAAGAAAGTCACATCAGGCCTGGAGTTTCCAAGTATTTTAAACAGTCTGTAGCAATGGGTGAAGATGAATAGAAAAATAATGCCTCGTGAACTTACGAGATAGCTGTAGTACTGTAATGCTGATGGGCTCACAAACCAGGTGATGCAATACGCTAACACACAGGTCACCTCAGTACCTGTCTTCACTTCTTGTTGAGGAAATCATCCAGTATTGAGGGCTTATTACTTCAATACAACCACCAGTTGTCCCAAACAAAATACATATAAACAAATGTTATAAAACATAGGTTATAAAGTTGTCTTGGTTTAATTTGAATTTCCCAGCCAACACACCAATAATGTCACAGTTTTGATTTGCCAATTTAAATATACTTGTTTTCTGTTGTGAGACAGAACCAGGAGTAAAAGCAAGGCAGGCCTAAAACTTAAAAGGGTATGAAAAGATATTTATTAACTACACAAAGAAAAAGAAAACAGTAAATTCAGAATAAGATCTTCAGACCACTCCCTCCTCCGTCTCCCAACCTTCTTAACAACAAAACAAACATACAGAAACTACTTCAGTCAGTTCCCAACTTAAATAGTCCTTTTCAGTTCACTTCAGAGAGAGAAGTTTCCTCTTGTCAGGCCATAGGGACTTCTCCACAAGAAGGGGAAAAAACCAGTTCTCTCATGGCTTCACTTTCACGATTCGCATCCGCCTGGGAAAAACTTGCAAGTCATGAAGCTCCTCCCATCTTCACAGCTTTCCCAAAGCTGTGCTTATGGGACATGTTAAACTCATGGGATATTTACTTTCAAGAACGAACTGTTCCAAAACAAAAATTCTATTCATCTTTCTTTCTCTCTGTTCATGCTTCATCTCCAGAAAAAGAGATCCCCTTTTCTCCTTGGGGCAAAGGATTCATAACACAGGTGCTTTTGGTCAACAATTTATCAAATGGAACACTCTAACCCCCCCATGTCTTTCTCCACGGTTCATAGGAATATTCAGTGCAGTACAGTCCACCCTACAGCTCACAAAAGGATTTTCAGCTGTCTTCACAGCATCTCCTCATTCTCATTCCATCTAAAGAAACTTAGCTCTTGCTTCACTGACTTTGGATTATCTCCTTTTTTCCCTCTCATTCAAAGGAAGGTCGGAGGTCTGCAAGTCTTACCTGAGCACAAAAGAGTTAAAGTTTCACACAGAAGCTGCAGGGGCTGGGCCAGGCCCAGGCCGTGCAGGGTGAGGGGCGGCTGAGATCTCCATCAGCCTTTCCACAATGCCCATGGCCACCCCTGCTCCCCACACAGGGCCTGGCTGCCTCCCCCCAGGCCGTGCAGGGTAAGGGGTGGCTGAGATCTCCATCAGCCTTTCTGGGGCTCAGCTGCAGCCCCACACTGCCCATGGCCACCCCTGCTCCCCACACAGGGCCTGGCTGCCTCCCCCCAGGCCGTGCGGGGCCGGGCGGGCTCGGCCCCTCCGAAGCTGCTCCGAGCCAGCAGCAGGAGCTGTGCCCCCCCAGATCCGCAGGCCCATGGGGGAGGAAGCAGGGCTAAGGTTTTATCAACGAGCCTTTCCTCCCCTCAGCCATCGGGTCCCTTGGTTTGCAAACGGGGCCCAGCGGCCTCCTGAGCCCCCCCGGCATGGGAGGGAGCTTGGGCTGGTGTTACCTGCTCAGCCACTGGAAATAAAAGAGAGCTTTTTCCCGGGTTACCTCCTTCAAAATGTGCATTCACCGAAGGAACTAACTTTCTCCAATTGATTCCTCAGGCTGTCAGTAACCAAACCAGCCTCCAATTGGTTCCACCAACTCACAGAGGAAGTTCTCATAGAGAAAAACCTCTTTTACTCTGCCCTCCCCCAGGTGTAACCAGCACAAAAATGTAGGCAGGTTGTTTTAATACTGTTTTGTCCCAGTACAGCTTTGAGTTTTTAACTAAAATAGGGGGTTTTTTTTCCACTAAAACAGGATGCAACCGGAAGCTTTGTGTTGCCTTTCCGTCAAGTAATGTATGCCCCATACCCTACTACACATATAGATGTGGATGTCAATACAGTGAAGCAGATGCCCCCTTGTCATGAACACATCTATAACCAACGACGATACATGAGATCTGAGCTGACAGCATTTTGGAGAGCTAATTCAGATGAAGAAATGTCTCAAGATCATATTATCCACACGGATGAGAGTTTCACACCTGATTTGTACGTATTCTTCTCGCGTAGTTACTTGCTTTGGGATAAGAGTGTAAAGTATAGAGCCTACTTGTGTATAAAATACATGGAGCTTCTTAAAAACAAAAAAACTTCTTCTGTTCTCATAGTTACACTTGTTTTTGGCAGAATTTTTCAGGTCCTTCCGTAGTTTGGTTACATCAAATATTATTGAAATTAATTTTCAGCGATAATTCTGACCATGTCATGTTAATTTTATTGCCTGTTTTAATTAGGGGTATAATAGAGCTAAGTGTATTTCACAGAGCCCAGTGGCTTTCCTAGATTTAGTTCATTTCATCTGAGTGCTTTAAAATTCTGTGTTATCTTTAAAAATACCAGTACTATAATTCACTACAATTTTAAATTCACTTTTAATTTCAACCTATCAAACCTATCAACCTATTAAATTCAGCCTATCAACAGTAATGCTACTGCTGTGCTCAGCTCCTAGGTTAATTTCCCTTACTGACATTAACTCATGCATTTGTTTGTTTTCTTTTCTATAGAAATATCTTTCAAGATATTGTGCATAGAGATACATTAGTAAAAGCCTTCCTGGATCAGGTAATTTTTGCTTTTTTCAGAAAAAAAAGAAACACAGTTCAGTACTTTGACACCTAGTAGCAGATAATTTAGTACAAATACATTATTTAATGGTTTGGTAGCTCTTCTTCATACTACTGCTATGATTTTTCTCTACATAAGTGGAAAGAAATATATTGATATAAGACTGAAACTCCTGCTTAAGTGTGAAGAACAAGGGACATTTTCTATTGCTGTGCAACAGTGTCTATAATTACAATATTGAAAAAACTGCCTGACTGGGAGTAATTTCCGGTAATTATCCAAACAGAATTGTAATACAGCTTCATTTATTGTATCTGAGCAAATAGAAAACAGAAAGCATGCTGACTATGTACAAATCTGCCATTACTTGCCTGCTTTGCTATAATTAAGGGTATGTTACGTCTGTATACAATGTTTCTCTATTTTCCAGTGTCCTGAAATGATTCTTGAATTTCCATGTCTACCTAATATTCTTAATTTTTAACAGATCTTCCACCTGAAGCCTGGCTTGTCTCTAAGGAGTACTTTCCTTGCACAATTTCTGCTAGTCCTTCACAGGAAAGCCTTAACTTTAATAAAGTACATAGAAGATGACACGTAAGTGAACAGATAATGGAAAGCAGATTTAGAGAAACTTCTTTTGTTCTTTTTTTAAACACATGTTTTTTTTTCCTTGCAGGCAAAAAGGCAAAAAACCTTTTAAGTCTCTTCGTAGCTTAAAGGTAGATCTTGACTTGACAGCAGAGGGCGATCTTAACATAATAATGGCTTTGGCGGAGAAGATTAAACCAGGTCTACACTCCTTTATCTTTGGGAGGCCGTTCTACACTAGTGTACAAGAACGTGACATGCTCATGACGTTTTAAAGTCTTCCCTGCATCCGATATTGCAGTCCTGCAGAGCACAAAGTCTGTCAGTGTGACCCCCACACTGGTGGCAAGCATTGAGGACTGAGGGTGAAGCATCAGGAACACAGTAATGTTGAGGTGTGTCTCAAGCAGTAGGGGTCTTGTTAGAGGGAATTTCAGCTTAGCTAGATAAGCATGATTTTAATTAATTGGTGTCTTCTGTGTGTTTTTTTAATTGTAAATGTTACTAGAGGTTCCTTGGCCATATTGGCTCAGTGGATAAATGTGAATATGTTTTGGTGTATGATGAAAGGAAGCATTTTAATTTTTACTGCCCAGAGACTTCTTTCAGGTGTGTGTCAGATTTTTCCTGTTCTGCTGTGTCAGTATTTTCAGTGTTTCCACAGAAAATCATACATATATCCTCTGTAACCATGGAGGTTGCAGAAAAGGTGGCTTCCAAGGATTTCAGAGTTTTTGAAACTGTTGTTCTTATGTATGTGGTGCAAATATTAAATATGACTTTTACTTATCTGCCTCTTTTAAAACTACTGTCTCCTTCCTTTAGAGCATTTAAACATATTTTGAATTTTTAATATACTACAAAGTGCTATTTCTGGGTGCAGACCGTTGATGATTTGCAGCTTAAATAGCAGTACATTGCACATGAGAATTAGGTCATTATTCAAGCAGCTTTGTGCATGTAGGTGCCAAGCAGGATACTCTTGTCATATATTTCTGGCCTATCCTTTATGGAGCGGTCAGTGATCAGCTAACAGGTCTTTCAAAACATAAAACAGAAGACTTGTGTCATTCCACAGCAGTTGTCAGTCTTCCTATGTGTAAACTACCACTATTATTTGCACTGTCAGTTTCAGTGAGGCTCAGAGAATAATTTAGAATGGCAAAGACCTTCAAAATCATTGAGTCCAACCCTTAACCCAGAACTGCCAGGTCTACCAATAAATCTTGTTTTTAAGTGCCATATCTACACATTTTTTTAACTCTTCCAGGGACATTGATTCCATTACTTCCTGGGCAGATTGTTCCAATGCTTGACAAAATATTCAGATTAAAATATTAGGCCCTTCCAAAGAACATCAAGGTGATAGCCAAGCTAAAAGATAAAACAGTAATTTTTTTTCATTTACATCACCATTAATATATTAGCAATCCTTAATTTAAAGATGTGCATGGCTATGAACTAATGTGATTAGCATTTTAGTAAGTTAACTCTAGTCATTAAGCTTACCTATCTTCTTAGTTCAGCTTAGCATATCTCCAACTTAGCTTAAAAATCAAAATACATTTTCTATTGGTATGTCTCAACCTTTCTTTCTCCATAGCATGTTGAGCAGTGCAGTGTCAGGTGAATCCAGATTTTTTTTTTTTTTTAACCCAGAAATCAGAGGTACATCTGTACTGCATGTTCTTGTATCTCTGCTCTTTTTGGACAAATATAGGAATTTATTTGTGTCATGCTTCAGCATAAAGTCGTAACTCAATATTAATGGAAAAGTGAAAGAACTGCACTGATTGGAGAAGCCATGGTCACTTTATTGCTTACCCTGTTTATACTCTCTTTTGTAAATAGGTTTCTGTTTTCAAGATAGCTTTTTAGTATTATTTTCATGCAGCGCAACAGAAAAATTGGAAGTTAGATTCACAACTTTTCCTGAAATAGCTAATACTCAGATTTTAAAAGCAATACTATCCTTTATTTAGATGCCCAAAATTCCCTTACATTTCTTGAAAGACAGAGATTCTCAGTCAAATGTTCTGAGGCTCTAAAAGATGGGAAATTGAGCCCCATCTGCACACTGTTTTTGTGAGTTTGCATCATCAGTGTTACCTGATTGCAAAAGAACTGACATTTTGTGCAGCCATCTTTTTGCTGTACGTGCATCTAGAATTCTTGCCGTAAGCTTGGTGATTCATCAAAGGAACTTGTCAGAATTACATGTTGCTTGTGCTGTGATTCTGTTTGTCATTCTGCCACTACTGTTCCTTTCTGCGTTTTCAATCGAGACATTAGAGCTTAAGTGAATGTGCTTAAGTTGTTACTCTCATGTCTAAATAGTGAAAGAAATGTAATAAACACTGCCAAAACTTCTAATGTAGAAGTTGTGTCAAAATATAAGAGCTTTAAATCTGCTGCTGAAATTAATCCTTTCAGCTTGATAAGCATTGGAAACTCAACACTGACACTACTAACAGTGAAGCTTTTGTTTACTGAAGATTCTGTTACTTTTTGAAGTTACTAAAGCTGCAAATTCAGTTGCTACTTTTGTTGCACAGCTGTCATAAGTGCAGAATGTATAGTGAAGTACATTGTTAAATGCACTGCATGTTGTGTTGTAAATCTAGCTCAGGAAACAATAAAATTCATGCACAAGTTTTGGCCTTTAATTGTTGCTGATTTTTTTCACAGAATTTCTTCTCTGTATCTAAAAGCATTATATCTTTTATGCTTTGAAATAAAGAAGAAACCTTGCTTCCTTCTTGTTAAGTTATGCTTGGATGCGGCTGTCACTGATGAAAGTCACATATTATTTAGTTCATTTCTCTTAAGGACTTAGTAATTTCAGGCTGAGACTGGTGGGACTTGCTATGCCTCTGATGTACTCAATTACAAATTTTAAGAAGCTTTAATCCCATAGGTGAGAGGTTAGGAATGTTTTACCTAGCAATCAGTGAATACCTTTCTTCAGGACTTTATTTCCTTATATTTAAAATAAAATGGCAAATTTATTTCTTTCAGCTAGATTTGAAAAGGATGTAGTGTTTTCAAGCATTTTTAGTAGCACATTTTTCCTGGTCTTTGCACACCTGAAAAGGTAGCACAGAAAGATATCCACTGGAATGTCTTATTTGTTAGGACCACAGAGGATATTCCCTGTCTATATACCAGTATGTTGTAATGTCAATTTTATTCTAGAGCAGAATAGGCATTTGGGTGATGTACTGACTCTAAGACAGCAGTTTGTTGCACCAATACAGAATGCCAGGACTTCTGCCCTCAGTTCTGTACTGGCAAAAGATGTTAGAAAGCTTTCTCTTCCTATTCTCAGACCTGTGAGCACAAAGGAATGTGATCCAGAACATGAGGACAAACAGGCATGGTGCTCCCCCCTGTTGTCTAATCAGAGCCTGCGAAGCAAGTACTTTGTCCTCTTCAGCCAGGAGGTGGCACAAACTGTACTCATTAGTATGCAGAGTAGGCTTTTGCACAAGAGTAGAACATGCTTGTCTGGTTTACTTGTGTCCTGACATAGAGCTCCTGTTACGCTTCCTACTTGGGCAAAACACTAAGGAAGCTCCAGGGCAGCATATCCTTATTTGCAAGGTTGTTCACATATGCATGTCCAAAAGTTTCAAACACAGAAGACATTCAGTTAAAGTTCAGAAGTATGAAATAAAAGATGCATTCCTGACAACAGCCATCAAGTAAATCTGACAAAATAAAATAATACAGGTACCCTGCATTGCTTGATTAACATTGCTTGATTAGCACTAGGCAGCTTTTAAAAGCAAAATAACAGAGAAAAGAGAAATTACTTAACATAGAATGGCAACTGGTAATTGTTCCTTTCTCTTAGATACTTCTACCTTTATTGTCACATAGATGGAGGAGGCCTTTGGCAACTGGAAAAGAGCCAAAAGACAGGAAATGCAGGCTGACCAGTTTTACTGAGGTATCAAACAAAATCATGCCATGTGTCCTGTTAGACCTTATGTCTTACCACATGAGGGAGGAGAAGGTGATTGGGAGTTACCAGCACAGACTCACAAAGTGAATAATGCTTCATCCACCTCATTATATGTTGTGATAAAATGGCTGGATTTGAGGATGTGTAGAATGGGATGTAACAGACTGATTTCAGCAAGGCTTCCGGCGCCCTCCCACAATCTCCCTGTAGCCAAGCTGGTGCTAGGGTGGGGGTGTGTGCCTCCCAGGAGCAGTATATACCTGGTTGGGTGTTTGGGCTTAGATGTGGTGGCCACTGAGTCATATCTGACTGGAGGCTGGTGCCCTGTGGGGTCCCATATGGTCTCCCCCTGAGGTTTGTCTTGTGCAATGTCCCTGTCCGTGACCTGAGAAGGTGACCTAGGCCTTCAGGTTTGCAGGTGATGCCAAGTCAGGGATCACTGTTCAACATGCACAATGGCAGACCAGCTGTCCATAAGAGACCAGGGTGGGTAGAGGGGAAAGGATGGGTTCCCCATGGCCTTGGGACAGCCAAAAAGGGCAGCCCTGCCCTGGGTATGCAGAGCTCTGGAAGTCATGCCTGTGAGACCATGGGCAGCTCTGGAGAGAAAGGCCCCGGGTCCTGGTGAGTGGGCAGAACCAGAGGGGCTGGAGATAAGGGAAGCTTATGGCCCAGGAGGACAGTTGGGCAGTGGGGGTGCACTCAGAGATGTGGTGCTGTTTCTCTACCTGGAGGGTTTCCAGGCTCCACAAGATAACATCCTGAGCCCTGGTCTGACTGCAGGGCTGAGCCTGCTGTGAGCAGGAATAGGAGTGGAGACCCTCTGAGGTCCTTACCAGCACAAAGTGTCCTGTGGTGCTATGGTCTGGCAGGCAGGCTGCAGCCAATGTTCCTTAGACCAGAGAAAACAGGTGGGCAGTGACCTTTGGAGGGTGAGGGTCCAACCCCCTGTTTGGACCAGGCCAACTCCTGTCAGTGTTGTTCATAGAACTGTCTGGTCTGTTCTGACCAGAACTTCATTCCAAAATGAAGTGGCCATGGGTTCACCAGTAAAACTGAAGGCATGCTAGTATATAAGTCCCAAAAAGAAAAGTATACGTGTGGGAGTCCAGGAAAGCCAGAGGGAAAAGTTACCAACTCTGAGAGAAGAATTACAGGCCACAAGGGTTTAAGTAGAATAGTAATGGGTTTGTCACAGGGTGAGAAAAGTAGAATTTAGGGGATTTTAGGATTGCGGTTTAAGGGACAAGATGGAGGGGTTTGGGCGTGTCTTCTTCTTCTTCTTCTTCTTCTTCTTCTTCTTCTTCTTCTTCTTTTTTCTTCTTCTTCTTCTTCTTCTTCTTCTTCTTCTTCTTCTTCTTCTTCATGTCCTTCAATGCTTTACTGTGATGGTGACACTTTTCTATTGGGTTAGAGTGGGGACTCACTGTCCTACATGGCTGATAGGCATTGACACAAGATTGTAAACATAGCACACGTAATTTGTAGTATATAATGTTAGCACCAGCCCACAGACGGGCAGAACCTCGTGCTTCGACCTGCTGAGAGGAGCTCGTAGGACAGAAAGAGAATGTTATAGATAAGAAGAAAATAAACAACCTTGAGAAGCACGAGCTGCGTTTCCTGACTCCTTCTTCAAGGCTTGGGCTGGGAAGAGAGCTTTTTTCAGGTCTCTGGGGTCATCTTAACCCCGAGATCTGACATATAGGTATCAGGAATACTTTATCTATCGGGTCTAGTGCACACGTTAAAATTAATGGCAGCATGTCCTCTAACTGAAAGATGGGGATTAATCAGAACTTTTTGTAGAAACAGCTCTGTATAGCAAGGAAACAAAGACTTTAAAGATAGAGAAATGTACACATCTAAGCAAGGGTGAGTAAGTAAAATTAATTAAGATATTTTTGGCTGAATTTCAAAGTAGAAGTGTGATTCTCAAAGGCAAACATTTGAAGCTTCATCTTTAATCTGTATCTAACCAAAAGCCAAAATGTTTGAAAATGTGCAACAGCCAAAAGCTAATGGATGAAACTTTGCATTCAATGCCAGTCTTTTCCATTTTTAAAATGGTCTCATTGCTATAATGGTATCATTATAGTACAAGAGAATGTCTTACAGCTTCAATTAAATATGATTAATGGACAGACTTTTTGTTTTCAGTGGAAGCAGGAACGTAAGAAATTAGAGGTCAGGGAATACTGAAATTTAGTACTGCAGCCTATACATAGACTAATTCAATATTTTTTGCCAAAGTGTTCGGTAGTGTAGCTGATTGATGTAACTACAGTTTTGGCCTTCAACATTCATCCAAGAAATTCAAAGCAGTTTGTCCTTGCTGAGATTTCTGTCTGTGTCGGGCTGCATCTTCAGTGGAGGAAGAGTTACTTCCTTGCATTCTCTGCCCTGTCTCTGTAACAGCAGTATTTGTAAATAGTTTCTGATAACCTAGCACCTGGAGGAACGACCTTCTGGTATTTGGGAGTTTTTAGTAGCCAAAGGCAGCTCCACAGACAAAACACAGAGCACAAGGGACCTGGATAATAAGTAATGACTAATTAACTTCATACCAGTTTTTGGCAGAGAACTAGGTGCTGGCAGGCCAAAGAACATTTTGGGTTCAGTCTGCTTTTAGCACCATAATAACTGCCAAAGTCTGACACTTTCCCTTCAGTTTGGAGACTTGAGAGATAGCTGATTAAAACATGATTAACATGTTTTTGAATAATGATCACACTAGAAGGAAATGTGTAGGACAGCAAAGTTCTCAGTGATCTAGGCAATCAGATATACCAGCTTGTAATTAAATAACAACGCAGGGTATTAGGCTTGACTGTGACACTGTTAATTATAGGTTTGAAGTCCAAGGAGCCCTATAAGCATGCAATTGCCATCAAATTGCATCTCTGTTAGCGTGGAGGTGCAAAGGTGCGAAGTGATTTCCTCCCACATCACATCTAATGAACACTGTCCAGATTATGGGTTGTGTAAGGAGGGGTGTCCCTTTAGCATTCCAGTGGGTGGAGGCATGCAGGTCAGCATCACTATCTGCAGACATTCATGCTGCTAGGGGATTCACCTTCCTTTTCTTTCTCTACCTGACTTCATACTTTACTCCTCATTTTTTTTCTTACATTAGGCTGACATTTTTGCCACCTTTGCATCTTACTCCACCGAGCTCCTTTCAGTGCCCTACACCTGAATATTTTTTGGGATTGGTCCTAGTTTTGCTACATCCACACACAAATGTGGTATTTCTGATACTGTCACTTAGACAACCCTGGGCATACGTGGCTTTTCAGCCATATTGGACATATGTAACTTTACCAAGTAACTTTACCAGTAAAGCTCAGTGTAAGTGGCTTTGCATTCAAAGCTCTCCTGCCATTGGACACTTCAGCCTGGTTGGACTTATTCCTAGACGTAATTGCTTGACTTAATTCTCCATGCCCCTGGCTAGTTCATACTGAGCATGAGCAAGTTCTCCCTATACACACCAGTAGTTTGCATACCAGAGAAGCAGAGCAATTAGTTTTTCACACATCTGCTGTGGTCTGTCACAGGTCTCCCATAGGACCTTGGCGGCTGTGGGGCCCCATGTCCCACAGGACCTTTGGTATGCCAAGTCTGAGAGGGTTTTGAGCTGCAGAACATGCAGGAAGCTGAGCTTTCAGTGCCAGGACCTCCAGGATGGGGGAACATAGTCATTAACAAGGTTCCTTATAGGACATAAGAGCATGAGGTAGCAGCACAGCACTTCACAAAACAAGGTTTTGGTTATGGTTCAGGCAGCTGCATGATACCAGCATGTTTTGATTGCAGTGCAGTCATGGATGTTTGACTTCTTGTGACTCCATCAAATAAAGTTACTCTGTGATGCCACCTAATAGTTGCCATGGTAGCTCTATAAATTGTGAGTTGTATTTTAGACCCTTTCACCTTCTCTCAAGTTCTCCACAAAAAAACAGCTATATTTCTGAACATTTTTTAGGATAGTTGCAGCATGATTGAGCATTGGGCTGGCTGAATTTTATTTATAGCTATCTGTATTCCAGGCAAGATTTTCACATAGATATAAAACATATAAATAAAGTGTAAGCTGTGAAGATGGGACAAAAATAAAACAAAATATTGCAGTCACCTTTCTGGTAATGCATTTAAGAAAAAAATAACATTAGAAAACTTTCTTAGCTAATAGGCTCCATTAACTTTCAGCATGTCTCTTTTCAAACTGATCACTGAATTTTCAATCACACCTTTCCATATACCAATATATTGCTTTGTCCATTTATTAGCAAACCCACCACTCTGTCACATGTGAAAATAAATGTCTGTCTGTTTGACTGTTCTCATGGATGTGGTGGCAATGTGATGTCTTTAATTAGCTCCAGAGAAGTGTCAGCTTGTCAATGTGCTTATTACCAATAAAAGGTAGCCAAATCTGTGGCATCACACATTAGCGCATCTATTTTTTAAATTATGGAGTTTACCTAATAGAATGTATGCATAAATTATAGTGTTTGAGCGGAGAGTTATGTTGGTGAAGGCTGCATTTAATGTACCACTTTTTTTAATGTGGCTTTTTGTAGCTTTCTCTGCTGGTAATTTTTTCTGGGAGTGCAAATTCACAAACTGGATACAAAACTGTCCCTTGGTTTTGTTAATTTCTGATGCTCAGTAATGTCATATACTATAGAAACACCTCATTGGGATAAATGCCAAAAGGTATGTGTTTTGGATCAACACAACCCTTTGACAAAAGCCAACGTTTGGAAACTGCAGCAGTTTTGAGGCAGGACTCAGACAGCTAAGAGCTACCGGAGTGGTGCTGAAGCCACAGGCTGCAACCACAGAGAAACCTGAGAGTAACAGTTTTGGAACAGTTTCAGCCCCGTTCCTGAAAGCTGTGGGTGCCCTCTGGGAGGAGGCAGGGCAGGTACTTCTGCCTGTGGCAGTCTCAGCTGTTTTCTGAGCTTCCCAGGCCTGCTCTGATTTTCAGACACTATGAAAGACTATTAAATGACCTTAAAAAAATTAGAAAAAGGAAAAAAAAATACTGGAGTTTTGTAGAGAGGAAAAGAGATAAGTTATTTTGGAGAAGAATGAAGAGAGAATCCAAGAGGAAACAGTTCGGTGCTCTGAGTCCCAGAACAAATGTGGCTTACTTAAGGAAAATGAGCAGGATGAGAACTCCAGTCACCTTTCACCCATCCCTGTTATTCACATTCTGCCTTTTACTTTTACAGCTAAGTGAGAGAGAGGTTTTTATTATAAAGTGAGAAATCTCACCACAGCCCTAAAACAGTTTAAATAGGAAAGAATTAAGAATTTTTCACTTGAGACCATTTGTCTGAACTCCAAAGACCCTGATTGTACAGAGACTGAAAACATTTTTTGCTTTTAAACCCAAACAAGGCTATATTTTCCTTCAAAACAAACCACTGTTATTCTGCTGTGCAATGAAAGATCAATTCTTTGGGTTGTGAAAAGAAGGCTTTTAGATAACTTGAGTAACAGGGGTCACAAAGCAATCCTCTGCCCTGCTCAGTGCACAGAGACCTCCTGTCTATCTCTAGGCAGCTGCTGGAAACAGCTTTGCTGCAGTCAGTGGAGCCTGTGACTGAACCAATCAAGGAGCAGCCAGTAGGATTTCAAATGCTTTCTGTTTGCAAAGAATTCACAGAATATTTTGAGGAAGAAACGGAGAACAGCCCAATGACAAAGCAAAAAACAAACTGCATGCTTATGACTGTGCTGAAAGGGTGTCATGTACTCCAGTGCAAACAAACGATTTGGGTGGAAGAAGGAGGACTTGGAGTTAGGCTCTTGGGAAATTCTTCTCACGTGAAAAAGAAAGAGGAAAAAAATCCATCCATGGAGGTCAGAGAAACTGAGTCAAGCCTTCTTGAAAGGAAAGAAAGGGGAACAAAAGGATACTGGCAAGAGCAGAGCTGCAGGAGGCCATCAGTTGTGTACTGGGGAGCCCAGTGCTCAAGGGGTGCAAAGGGAGACTGTAAAAGTTGTGTATGACAATCACAGCACTGAGATTAAAGCCAGCATAAGCACTCACAGGACACAGCTGCAGTGTGTGTGTGGTCACTCAAATCCATGTCTTTTGTTTTGCTACATCATGTTAGCACTTGGTGAAATGCTGTGAGAATGGTTTCACAGCAAAATAATTGGTGCTGAGGACCCGAGATCCACGTGCATGTTTCAGCAGTGCATTGCTTCAGACAAGCTTTGGTTCCACCCCATACCCTGGCTGCCCACTGACTGGAGTACCTCTTCCCATTCGGTTTAATGGGATGCAATCCAATTTATACAGACCATTATTTGAGGCAAACCACAGTGAAGAAGACGATGATCAGGTGAATGATCTTAGGAGGGCATTCCTGGTGTGAACTGAAACACTACTACAGATGTACTCTCTGACCAAGTTGCTGACCAAAAATAATGGGTAGGAGTGTTTAAATGAAATGAGAGGGAAGAAGGATAACAGAAAGGAGAAAATGTGAAAATAAAAGGAGGGAAACGAAAGGATTAATTATCCAGAAAGTTCTAAAATAAGAGGAGAAAAGTATTACCTGTGGATCTTTATCTTCAAAGGTAGCATGGCATAGGGCTTCAAGATCAGTTTCTCAGTTAAAAAATGGTCTGGTTTTATCACAAATGCATTTGAATGTTCTGCACTAAAAAAAATCTGAATTATGGAAACCAAATAGATATTTGGTTATATAATAGATATAATGTGCTTCTATTTCTTCACCACATCTGGTCTGGATTACAGGACTTTTCTTTCTTTTTGTAGAAGGCTGTTGAAATGCATTTATCCAACTCCTTCCTTCTTTCTCCTCCCTTTCAACTAATCACTAAATGTAGGCAACATTTTTATTATTAGCAGAAAATTCAAGCAACATGCATCAGAAAAAGCAAGCAGGAACATGCCTCAGCAAATATTTCCGTACATGCTTTATTATAAGTTGAATTTTTAAAACTATCATAATACATTAAAATGCCTGTGAGGACATGTGACCTCTTCAGAGGGAGTTCAAATTGACTGAGATACATCTATTGATATCAGCTGTGGGGATGAGGTTGTGGAAAAACTTAGTATGTTTTAAGTTTTTCACCATTTCCTTGAGAGAGTATACAGAAAGAAAATTGTTACTATGTTCATTGCCATAGGTTCCTGTGTTTCCAACTTAATTCCGTTCTACATTTTTACAAGGTTCCTTTCCCAGGGCTTTTTGTGTTGCAGCATCTCCAATTATCAGGAGTTTGGCTTCTCTTTAAAAAGCTCCTGCAGTACAGAGAAGCAAGGCATCTTGGAGCCATCTCACACTTGCTTGTGGGCAGAAATTGCTGAATGCTGACTATTCTGCATGTCAGATCTTGCCAACGGCTGAAGAAAAATAAAGCCATTCTTTTAAACAGCATTGTTACTTTTTCCAACAAGAGCAAGACCCATCTGGTTCTTAGTGTGTTTGAGACCGTGTTAAGCAATACAGATTTTGCTGACTTAGGACAGACTTTGGAACCAGGAAATTTTTAGTATTTCTTGTTTGAAATTTGCTTGATGCTGGGCAGGGGGAGGTTGTAGGTGAGGGAAAAAAGAGAAAACCAAGGGTAAGATCTATGTGTTTCTCTGATTTTTGAGGCAGAAGAGAGCTAAATGCCATCTCCCACAAGCTGGAAGGAGCGAGTATAACCACAAGTTGCTTATATTGTGGCAGCATCTGAGGGCTTTAGCTTCATCGGCTGAATATACCTGGATAAAACAGCTCCAGTGACAGTACAGTCATCTGGATAGTGTGAGGTTTAGACAGCGTTTTGATGCTCTGGGTTATTAACTTTACTTCTCTTGTTAAGAGACTGCTCTGATGAGTACAAATGACTTTACTGATAGGCAGCTGCAGAGATAAAAGGTGATGAAGTTTATACCTCATTAATCAGTACTAAGTGATTGTGGTAAGCAACTTGAAGCCAGATAGAAATGGTCCAGAGGAATTATCCAAAGTCTGATAGGTTTTAGTACTGGTTGGCTTTATTAAGCAATTTCTCTGAAGGAGACATTATATTTGCTGTTAATTTTTTTGGGAACTGTTCTGGGTTAAAGGGTGGCAGAAAAAATTTATGAAAGTAGAAAATATTACTTAACAAAAGAGCTAGGTTTTGCCAGAAGCAGACACATATCCCAAAGTCAATTTTCATCAAGTTATGGCTTGTCAGTAAGAAAGCTAGGTGTTGCTGTGTAATGTATGTCTGCAATATCTCACATCCTTGGTGATGCAGACATTCATGATCAGCTTCTGACAGGATTGCTCATTTGGACACCCCAAACCAGTTACAAATC
>VZTT01076603.1:0-11060 GCA_013400855.1 Buphagus erythrorhynchus | reverse complement strand
GCAGTGGTGTTTCCACAATGCTGATCTTTAGTCAGTCAGGGAAGGCAAAAAATCCCAGCCCCCAGCCTAAGTCTTTCCCCATTCTTCTGTCTTGCAGTTTAGTCTCTCTGTTATACACAGAGCTTTCCTTGCTGGCTCTGCAGCAAAATTGCTCACTCCATCACACTTGAATCTTCCTTATGGGAGGTGACATGTATATTTCTGATAGCAAACTTCTCTGCTCCCTTTTCTGGGCNGAATTTGTGGAATTTTGGAGGTTACCAGGTGAGGGTTGGGCATCCCAGGTGGGCCTAATTGTTTTCAGGAGGAAGGGAAGGGGAAATGGAAGCAGGAGTGGAAGTAGAACGTAAAGGAAAGGTAAGGAAGGCTTTGACTAATTACCTTCCTGGAAATACGCCATATGACTTGTTTTCAATAAGGTACGTAGAAAGAGTGAGATAAGAACTGTAAACCATTTGTAACAGTTTTTGTAAAACAACTGCAAGCAAAAAAAGAAAAAAATCGTGAGATGAAGAAAAAAGGAAAAACCCCAAATAATAACCCAAATGCAACAGATTTCTGATTTCTTTTGACTGATTCAGTTGCATAAATTCTGCCTTATTTGAGATTATTTTGTTTGCCCTTCATTGTCTATCACAGTAAGTGCTGAAATGTGAAAGTTGTAATGGAATTAACTTCTCACAGGCATTTTACTGTTTCATTTCAAAGCTTGCAAGGACATTTTTCACATTTTTGTCATTTGTTATATACAAAGTATGTTACATCTCATATAAATGGCAGTCTCACTTTCTAAAGAGACAAACTGATGAACTAAAATTTCTCTCTTCTTTAATCTCAGGCATTCAGAAATCTTGCATGCTTTTGCATGTAGATTATCATACCCTTAGACCCCATTCAGAAACAATAATCACAGAACTAGTTGGAGTCGAGCAATCTGGATGGAATCATTCCCCACTTAAAGGAATTCATCTAAGTTATTTAGTGATATAAAATCTGAAACACCCAAGAATTACATCATCCTGGAAAAATATACAAGGAAAAATTTCTCTCTGATGTAGTTCAAGTGTAATTCCAATATTTTCAGACAAGGATTCAGCTCTTCCTTTGGTTTCTCCTTCCTTGTAGGAGTTGGAGATGGTGCTTTACAGGCTTGATCCTAATTTGTGAATGGACATTATCTTCAGGGTGGGTCAGGTATCTCTTTTGTCTCTTTACTTTGGAGATACCTGTAAATAATCTTTTGTCATGAACTGTGTCAAGATCGTCACTGGACAAGAAGACCTCACTGAATGCATGGTTTGAGTGGATTAAAAAGACATCTGTTTGAATGTGGCAGGTTCAGGTAGGCTCAGGAAACCATGCCTAAATCTGAAAATTATGATGGAACAAAACAGCTGGTCCCAAACTGGAATCAGTCTAAAACTGTGAGATTATAATCCATGATAACAGGAAGAGAAACATCTTGAATTAGTGTACTAAAAACCCAATACAAGTATATGTGATTAAAAATATATGGGGAATTTAAACACAAGGACACTTCAGACTGATGTTTTTGTCTTCGGTTTCAAATCTTTTTTTCTAGGGTATAAGGTCTGACTCAGAGAACACTGAGAGCTTCCAATGACAGAAAGAATTGTCTTTTTGTGTTATCTACCTGTGAATAGAAGGAGTTAAAGAATTATTGCAACCTCTATCTTACTGTATAGTTGCACCATCAGCAAGGACAGAATAATGTGGACAGAGATTTTTCAGGTGAGGTGCAAAAAGGCACTGGAAACTGAAACATGAGTTTTATTCTTTGCTCTCCTTTTACGCCCAGTGTGATTTGAAGTCCTTCCCATTAGAGTGTTGTAAAAGGTTTTTCAGCCATATGGGTATCAAACAGTGATTAGTTTATGTGGTCTGGGAATGCATTTACATAAATATTCATAACATAGTCATCTTGAAAACAAATGAAAGTGTCTGGACATGACTTCATGCTCAGGCTGTAGAATCCCACTGGAGTTTTACCAAGAAGATTTCTGCATGTAGGCAGGACCCACTTATGCACATTTTATTTCATTTATTTAGACCCTCTGCTTTTCAGCAGAGAATTATATTTCCTATGCACATTTTACCACTGCAGATAATCCACAGGCATGTTTAGACTAGATCTGTATTTTGAAATACATTCCCCATTCCCTTCCATTAGTCTTTTTTACCAGCTATAATGTCCAATTTTATCTTATGATGAATTAGTTCACACTTCCACAAGTCAGGGAGGTGACAAGATGTGCTGCTACCTGCTCTTTAATGAGTAAGTATGTCATATTTTATCAGTGGTCAAGAAATCGGTGCTCTAAGAGATGGGACTCTTACTAAAGCTAGCATATTCATTTTAAAAAATTAAATAATGCTTTAAGATGAGATTTTAGACTATGAATCTGCCTCTGTTATCAAGTAAGTCTTTAGTATCATTTGAAGGAGACAGTCATCTTGAAAAATGTTAACTTTGTGACTTAACTGTGTTTTGAAGTTGCATTTACCTGAATCCTTTAGTTTATGAAGAATATCTTGTATACTTTTAAAGGCAGTACTGAGCCCTTGCCTTTCCTTCAATTGCTGTGGTTGTAATAACATTGCAAAACTTGTAAGACCCAGGTGATATTGCTGCGTGTAAATGAAGAGTTTTTGTGTTCATCTGGATGTTCCTATACATCCACTCAGTGAAACAGAGTGCAGAGAGAAAAAACTGCACTGCCCTGGTAGACAGTGCATATAAGGTTAGTCAACACATCCCTGCTGAAAACTGAAGCACACTGAGGCTGCATCCTCCAGGGCCAAAGAAAGAAACAAGTAGCAAATAAAGAAAGAACTTCAATATTTTCTTCTGTTGCAGAATGTACGGGTCTGAGCCCTTCTTGGGGACATCAGACCACTCATCTTTTGGGCTGTTCAAGCAAGTGCATGTCTTTCACTGAATCAATACTTTGTCCATGCTTTGGCTTGTTTCACAACCATCCTTGTATGGAAGACAGTAGGGTTATCTTTAGATAAAAGAGTGAATTAAATAAATTGTGTTGTGCTCCATGGTCTATGTTGTTATTCTGAATCCAAATTTAATTTAGCATTCTGGATTTGTGGAGTCTTCAAAGAATAACTTCTGAGAGTGTATTTTATTTAAGTATGTTTTACAAGATGTAAACACCAGAAATGCCTTTCCAAGCACTGCATAGTCTTCCTAATTAATAATAATGTTCAAAATTACAAGATTTCATCATCATCTATATATTCTTCCAGCTGATGCTATTGCACCGAGCTCCTAAACTAATTATATGCTGCAAAAAGCTTCTGCAAGCCTTCCCTCTCCCAGTCGTCAGACTGGAAAATAGGCTTTAATAACACATGTGGGAGTTCAAGCTGGGGAAGAACAGACCTGAATATTCAAGTGCTCTTGCCATCCACTTCTCTTCTATATCAAGGCTTCTCAATGTTGAGTGCCTCTTCTTATCATAAAATAACCAGATCACAAACAATTAGGGCCTTTAAAGCTTCGAATTTTCCCTGGGGACTTCCAGGCAGTCAGTGCAGCTGTCTGAGTAGCAGTGTAATGCTCTCCTGTCACAAAGTCCCACTTAAGTGAGCTACCTGCTTCCAAATTAGTTTTGGTGTTCAAATGATGTCATTAAATAGAAGGAGAGATTAAGGCTAGATAGGGAATAGGCCAGCCAGAATCTGAAACAACATTAATCCACAGCTTCTCCAGTTGCAGATACACCTTTCTGGAAAGTGTTAAAATTCTACGTCAGTGCTCATCAGGTAAGGTTAAGTGCTAAGGAAAAATATTTATCATTGTTGAGAGGGGTATATTTTAGAGTATATGATCATACCCAAACTGTTTTGATGTGTCATTCACAACATGTCATGCAAGAGACACCATTAACGTTTCTGTACCCCCTATATATTGTCGAGTACTTAGTGACAAAGCATGGCAGATATTGGTTCATGATGGGTCTCCCTTCAAAATGTCATTGAAATATTTAAAGAGTAGTGAAATTCTGCACTGGTTTCATATTTTTCTTCCTTTCCTAAGATATTTACCCCATAATGGCAGGCCAAACTAATACAAAATGGACTGAATGGATTTTTTTCATGAAAAATAATTTGGAGTGTGTTCAAAAAGGGATATAGCTTCTCTAATAAACAGTGGGATCACTGGGAACTGAGGTGAAGAGAGCAGTTTGCAGTACTCTGTATATGATCCTTTGATGATCTGCTGTAAGCACAGATGGAGGAGGGATCGTGGTAGCTTTAAACAGGAGCTGAGAAGTTCCATGGAGAGCTTCTGAGAGTGGAGGGAAAATAGATCAGGAGAAAACTTGTAGGCAGATCTAGTAGTAGCCCTGCTGAGCAGTGTATTTTAAGTAGCTCTCGTACACCAGGAAGGAGCTAGGCTGGATTCTGGGTGATACTCCTCTTGCCTCTCTGTAGATTGTAGCTACCTCTTTCTTTCACCTCTGTATGTCCTACGTTAAACAGAACATTTCTCTTATTCATTTCCTAATGTAGCAAATGCTGGTGAGTAGGCTGGGCCTAGGTGAGAATCTAAGCTTGTCTGATATTTGATGAAAGCTGGAGATCCCTTTGCTTCCTTTCCTGAAGAGGTTGCTGTGCATTAGTGTCCTCTTGCAAAACGCTGGCAGCAAGGGTTGAAGAAGAGGCTTCCACTGCACAGGGCTCATTAGTTCATTAGTGCAGCTGGTGCTCTCAGGCTAACCAAGCACGCAGGCTGTCCTGTCTGGTGCTCTAAAGGTTATAATGATTTTCACTTGTTGGAGATATATCCTTCAACTATACGGAATCATTGAAGAAAGCTGGTTTTGGCAGTACCTTTTCTGTAATGTTCCTTCAGTGGTTGAAAAAAAAATCCTTCATCAAATAGCTCTTAGTGGAGCCAGAAACTGAACCAGTGTGTGCTTTGTGGATCTGATATAATCCCAGACCCCTTCATATTATATTAATGTTATAGCAATCCCCAGAGGAGATTAAATTCTCTATGGCATTAGTTCCAGAGAAGCACTCTTTCTGCTATTGATAGGAGAGAGGAAGCAATGATTAAATAAAAAAAAACCAAAAACAAACCACCAAAGAAACACTCACAAAAACAAACCAACCAAACAACCCCCCAAAAACTATAAGGAAGGGACTTATATTTTGTCAATATACACTAAGATTATAGCACTTCTGATCCACACATTTTTGGGGAAAAAAAATCTTAAAGTGATGTTATCATTATAAGAGCAGAAGTAAGTCTGGAAAGCATAACTGTTGTCCTGAGAGAAACCTTGAGCAGTGTTTGAGTCAGGGGAAACAGTGATTGAATTTTGCTGTTTACTTTGTGCAGGAAGGAATAGCAAACAATTCTCTAATCTCAGAGGGACAAAGGGCACTGAGTTCCACTCTTGGTCACCCTCATATAAAACATATAATCTTTTCATTCTAGAAGCAGAAGATTTTCCTGGTTCATGCTGCTAAAATTGGGTAAAACTTGTTTCCATGTACTTCACAATAAAATCTGGAGGGTGATACTTATTACCAGCAGAGGAGTTATATTTTGCTTTGGAGAGTTCTAGGAAAGTTATCTTAATGCAAAAGCAAGGCTACTAATTTGGGCACATGTTGCCTTTTCCTTCCAGATACTCCTAGATGTTTTCTCCTTAATTTTAGCATCACTCACACTGCTTGGCAAACAAGAGATTTTATTACTGTAGAAATACACAAGTTTCTGCCTCTCTCCTTCAGTTTTCAGCCACAGAAAACCATGAGAATATCCCACAGATGAGCAGAAACGGGCAGGTAGCAAGGGAAACGAGATGATTCATGCCAGTCTTTTGACCTCAGTAGAGTTCCTCTTTCACTCATGAAACCACCAGCAAATTCAGTCTGCTTTTCCAAAAAAACACGACTCCTTCCATGAGACACTGCCCCAGCAATAACTACCTCTGACCACCCAACCCACAGGTCAGTGCCAGTGTCAGACCTTGGACACATGTTTTTTCTTCTCTCCTCACCAAATTTTCAGCCCAGACCCATAATGAGTTCTTGAGGCAGCTGTGACAGAGCTGGAATAAGGGCAGACAACCAACAGCACACATGCAGCAAAACATGCTTAGGCCTCTGGCATGGCAACAAGGCCACCAAATGTTCTTGTGGATGCCATTCAGTTGCTGGAAATAAATTTTTGTATGGGCAACTATAATTATCAGCACAATCAGCAGAGAGAATAGCTGTCTTTCTGAATCACTGAACCAAATAATAGGCTTTTGACAGGAACATCGTAATCTCTGGCCAACATCAACAAAAAAAGGATTCCAAATCTAATAAAGCTATTGTGGGGCCATCCAATGGCTTTATTCAGAATTCTTCAACCTTCTCTCCTCATGACCTGTCTCTTGGCAGTTCTGTGAATGACGAAGCCTGGTTGCAAGGAGTAGCCATTATACGGGAGCCATTTGTGGCTCCATAAGTCACTCAAAAGAATGACAAAAACAGTCTTACAGTGCTTTTTAAAAAAATATATTCACCGCTGTTGCTTACCACCATACTGTGTTTACTGAAACATCTCCAAATTCCAGAAAAAATAATCTTAAATTGAAAAGGAAAAGCCAAACCACAAACAAAGTAGAACAGAAGAAAAAAGAAAAAAAAAGAAAAGGTGAAAAGGAGAAAATTCTGCATCTTCTTGTTATAGAACAGAAACAGCCTCTTTCTGTCTATAATCACATGAGTACATGTGTATGGTAGGGAAGGTAAATTGTCTATTTGTCCCACGTGAATGATAGATATAGATAGAGACCACGCTTTTGGGTCCAAGTTGTTCTGGTCATCCCTAGAGGGTTGTTAGGGACTAGAAATAAAGCAAGTAATGAATGTGTAGAAGACACATTTGTTTTTGCAGCAGATGCATGCCATATCGTGGTGGTACCAGCTCCCAAGAGAACAGTTCTTCCGTCACTGTGCTTCAGACACTCCCTCCGCAGCACCAGCATCATCCTGACTTCAGCACACATCAGCAGTGCAGCCACAGCTGTTCACAGCCCATCTGCCTGCCTGTTCTGGCCTTGCCTGGGCTGGTCAACACTGCGTGTTTCCAGAACTATCTGAGAAGCAACTGTGCTAGAGCTGTGCCATACATAGAAATTTCAAGGATATAGTATGGTGTGAAGGATCTGGTATAGTGTGAAAGAACACTCTCGTGTTGAATATGTCTTTGTGACAACAGGCCTTCACTGTGTGGAAAGGTGGAGTTAGGTCAGAACTTAACGCTCAGTACCACACACAGCACGGTCATGCTGTGAACAGCAAAGACCTGCTAAAATGGTGAGTCAACCATGATGGATACTGATGTGCAGGATCTCTGGGTTACCAGCTGGAAGAGTGTAGGGAAGTAAAATCCTGCAGAAAGTATATTTAGCTTTGCATACATTGTGGCTTGAACCTATTCAGAATTTCATTGATTGTCTGCATGTGTTGAATTTTTTGTCTGCTTTCAATTTTTTATGTTTATCCTTTTTTTACAAATAACACAGGGAAGCTAAATCATGCTGGTGATGAAAAAGGAAAACTCTCTTCAAGATGGACATAGAAGATCTCCTATACAGATACAAAGGGTGCCTAAAGGGCTGAGGTAGTAAATGCCTTCTAACCACTGCCGTGTGCCTTGTGCTTGTGTATCTGGGCCTGCTTGAGTCCAGGTGGGCATTGCAACAGGCAGAGGCCAGTCTGGTGCTGGCACCTGGACTGAACAGCTGCTTCAGGGCTTTCACAAAAAATGAAATCAGTAAGTTTGATGTAGAATGGAGTAAAAATTCTGCACTTTGAAGTTTGTAGTAAAAATGATCTTTAAGTTTAAATTGGTTTTAACGAAGCCACAGCAATTTCTTGTAGACTCAAATCAAAACCATAAGCTGGCCACTTGAAAAAGGAAGGAGGATGAAGCAGCCTCTAATTTTATCCCATTTTCCCAAGAAAACAGAGTTTATGATAGCATCTTGGTTACAGACATGTTTGTCTTCTCATTGTCCCCAGTTCAACTTAGATTTTGCTAGCCTTTTTTGTAAAATCAGTTAAAAAATGTACATTCCAACAAACCCTATGCATATTTATGCCAGGGTAGAAAAATAGATGTGCAAGAACTTTGTCATCTGCCAAGGAGACAATGTGTCTTTAGTCCTATCAGGCATGAGACCCCAAAACAATACAAAAAACAGACAGAGAAGAGCCACAGGAAAATAATCCTTGTAAGCTCCACTTACAAAATTTTGGTTCTTTCAGAGCATCCAAGCACACCTAGCACTAAACAGCAACATCACAACATGTTGTTCCTGCTAGTTCAAATTGTTTGTACCAATGTGATTTGTCTAATCTATATAATTTTCCATCCTGTGTTTCCAACAGTGGCAGAGACTAAGCAGTTCTCAACAATTTGATGCTGAATTAAATTGCACTTCAGTTTCCTTGTACTGACAACAATTAATCTGAAGACCTACATTTTTTTTCTCTCTTGAGCTGTGTATTTTGAGTGGTAGGAAGAGGAAAGATCCTTGACTTTAACATCTTTGCTGCATGAGCTTAGAATAATAGATGGGCATAAATGATTGAATTGATTCCTGGTTAAATTCAGCTGAAGCAAATTGACTGATTGGGCTCACAGCCCTGGTTTCTGGCTTCTCTCCCAGCAGCAAAGGAGCAACTTCTATCAAAAATGCTGGTGAATGTAGCCATGGCAATGATCCAGAGTGCAACATGACTACAGAGAATGGAGAGGCATCTTTCTGTTCCGAAAATTAGCTGTCCTTGATGTGCTTTTAAGCACTCTAGCAATTTCTGATGGTTAGAAAATAAAGGGGTTGTGGATTGAAATTCAGGAGAAGAATTGTGTCTGTAGTTTGCCCTTTCTGGCTCTTCTTTTGTCACCAAAAATAGGTTCTTCCTAAGCAAAGCTGGCAGGTTCTTGATATGCTTTAATTTTTATAAAAAGAAAAGAAAATCCTGTCCTCAAAGGCACTGTCTGTCCCTGTTTGAGTATATATAGCCAAATGGATCTTGTCAACTACACCTACTGCATTTTTTGAAACATCTTTCCATGGAGCACTTAGAGGGATGCAAACTTTTAACTTTTTGGGAATAATGGGAAGACAGTAACTTTTTTGGTTGTCCAGTTGTTTTAACAGGGAGCTTGTATGAAAATTATTTTACTGTGTCACTGGTTTTTAACCTGACATTGTCCTAGTTTTACGTTTAGGTCTTTCCAAATACCTTAGGAAAGTTTGGGTTTAACCTATTCCTTCTTAGGGCCGTGATCCCACAAACTCTCTGTATGCATATTTTATTGTCTTTAATTTTCTACAGAGAGATATTGAACACAGCAATGTCAGTATCAAACCTGGCTGCAGGGCAGAAAAAAAACAAACCTGACTCACTGCCTGAAATCAGGGAATTGGTAATGATATAAAAAGCCGTTCTAACAGTGACTTAAACCTGCTTAAACATTTCTGCTATCAGAAAAAGGATTATTTCTAGTGCTATTTGTTCAGATATCTTTGTGAGAAACATCTAGTGACTCACAAAAACTAGAAAATTGTTTCAAAAAGGGTCACTTTTCAGGCTTTTATTACAGTGTTTGCAAAGCTGCAAGGGTTACTTCTATTATCTTTATTTGCAGGTGTTTGGAAATAGAAGTTAATCAGTCACAATAGAGTATTTCCTTCCAAGCAGACCAGTCTACTGCCCCAGTCACAACATGCTGGCAGATTCTTAGGTAACCATCCACCTTTCCTTCTCTGGTTTGGCAGCCTGTAGTTTCTATTCCAAGCTCTCATCTAAGAGGTCACAGATTCTGTCATTCCCTTAGGTGAGCTGAGGTTCTGCCTTGACTCTGCCACATGGAAGCTGCTACCTCACTTCATCTCCAGTCTGAAGAGAGACAGAAGTTGGACCCTTCTGTGACAGTACAGCTGGGATCCACAGCAGGGCAAGGGGCCACCTTCCTTGCCTTTCACAGCGGGAAAGAAGGCACAGTAGTCTTCAACACACCTGGTCGATTTGCTGCTATTTTCTGCAAACCTGTAAAGTGGAGAGTTCTTGGTCAATGTTTGCCACACTGCTCTTGTTCACAGAACACCTTCAATTTTGCATGAAGGTGCAAAATTGCGTCTTGCATCTTTGTCAGGCTGTATCCTTGTGGGTCTCTGCTGCTTGAAAAGAAGGGAATTTGGGTTTTGTTCACTGAGTGAAACCAGGATTTCCCAGACTCATTCAGCATTGCTGGTGGGTTTGAATTTTTTTCCACTTAAGAACAGAGAGTTTGGCATATAACCACCTTACTTTTAGTTGACTGTCAGTGAAATGGGTCTCTGCTGTTATTCTCTCTCTTCCCTCCCACCTCCTGCCTCTTTTTTGTCTGTGGGAAAGATGGGTCAGATGGGAAGGTGTAAGAAATCTTTGTAGGCATGAAAAAGAAAGAACTTTTTTTCCAGGCTGTGTGTGTAAATATATATATATATATATATATAGTCAGCTGGGAAAATGTGTGTTATTGTTGGATTTCTTTCCTACTGAGACAATCAATTCAATGTAACTGCAAAGGTGGGTTATTGCTACATGCATGGCTGTGTATCAACCTACTCCCATAAATGCCATGGGTTAGATAAACCAAAAATCTCATTAGCTGATAAAACAGTAAAATGGATACTGTTATTTATTCTATCTGGCAAAGAGATAAGGGGCTGTGGTCCATGGTCTATGCTGATGACTACCACATCAGCTGGGATACTGCTATGGAGGGCAAACTCCTCCAGAGCACTGTGTCTGCAAGGAGCTCTGTCAAGGAGGGTAATGGGGCCAAGGTTTTTCCTGCTATTGCTACAGGTTCGATGACTGGTCAAAGTTTCACATTTGTTGCCTAAACTGAAGTTAAGTTTTCCCCACTGCTGCACCAGTATGGCATGGGATTAGGCCTCTTCCCAGAAAGAAGAAACCTAATTACTGTCAGAAGTAATTGTCCTGCTCTGCTCTGCTCT
>VZTT01076602.1:0-26400 GCA_013400855.1 Buphagus erythrorhynchus | reverse complement strand
TCTCTATACCCCAAGAAAGATGACTGTTAGCAAGTCTGGTGTAGAGCCTGGCCTGGTGTAGAGCCTGCAGGCTTGTCGTCTTTTCAGTGCTCCTGCCAGTGGGGTAAGATGTTCCTGGGGTGGCTTCAAGTGGCTCTGGTTTGCTGTAGGGTTGTGTGGTGTGGAGCTGCACAGGCAGACCTGGGAGGCTGTGCAGAGGTACCGTGTGTGGGCACCAGCTCTGCTCACGGGTGCTAATTTCCCTTGGTGTGTGTGCCTATATATAGACATGGTACATATTTAAATGAAGTCATTTTAAAGTAGAGATGGCCCAGAAAAGTTATGAGAACTATTTCAGTGTTTTGAGTGTTTCTCTTTCAAAGACAAAAGACTGAAGCTTCTAGGTATTATGGGATGTGCTGATAGCAGGAGAAGGAGCAGTCTACTTCAGGCTCTGTTGGCCTTTCTAGAGCAGCTGAGTTTTATTTGTGCACCTGGTTCAGCCTGTTTACAGCTGTGTGGCTGCTGCAGATCTGGTGCTGCTTTATGGGCCTTTTGGGATGTGTTGGCAAGGGCCCAAAGCAGACCTGGTGGTCAGCAAGGAAATTAGCCCCATGGTGCTATAAACTGTCCTGCTCAGCCTCCTGCAGCATTTGACCATGTCAGCAGAATTCAGGGTACCACATCCTTTCCACTGCTGTGTGGGAGTGAGGGACTCACATGGAGAAAGAGGGAGTGGATCTAGACCTGTCATTCCTCCCTCCCAGTGCTGGACCATGTGCTGCAGGAAGGTTACTGACCATGGGGATGCTGGGCAGTTGTCCTTCTCAGATATTGAATCCACACAGAGGATTTTCTAGTGGTTTTCGTGCTTAATTCCACATCACAAGCAATGGGGGCCTGCTCTGCCCTCTTATTCTCTGTTGGGGAATGGCTTGCATAAGCCTTAAATGTTATTCTTAGAATTTTACAGACCTAGAAATTTTCTCCTGGGCTTGTCTCATCTTGGCAAGAGTGATATGTGGAGCTTAGAATTTTGCACTTTTGATGCCATCAGATGTGAAGTTTTGAGGGGCTGTTCTGCACGTTTAAGGGAATCTCAAAGTGCAACTTAAAAACTTGTGACTGCAGAGAGAGAGGCTGGTTTTTTTGCTTTTTGCAGCATAGCTTACAAATCAGTTTTGAAGCTGGTACTGTGGTGGAAGTGGTGCTGCTTCTGGCCTTTTCCTCCAGTCTTGTGATTTAAGAATAATCTTGCAGAATATCAAGAAAAGAATTTTAGCCATCACCCAGCTTCTCCATGTGGCCACAGAAATGGTTGTGTTGGCACAAGGACTTGGGGGGCTCAGGCAGGACAGGATGAGGTTGGGCCGTGGAATAACTGCATTGCTAATGCCTGGCAAATGGATATTCCTAAAGGCACAAGTCAAACCATGGCTGGCCTAGTCACCAGTGCCTGCAGCTCAGTCAGGAGCCTGAAAACAAATACAGATTTTCTTTGTGGCTAATGCAGGCACAGGTGAAGATGATGAATCTACATTTGGGATTTGGTGACTGATGCCCACAGTGGGACACCCCTTCTGTGCTGGTGGTGACAACTTGACTTTGTCAGTGGAGTGAACCATTTCATGACTCAAATATGTTGGGAAAGAGTATGGGGCATTCATAGGAGCAGGCTTTTTTGACCATGAACATACTAGAAGTCATGTGTGGAAACTTGAGTACTAGAAACACAAGGCTGCTCATTGAGAGGGAGGCTGAGCACTGAAAAGCACAGTTTGCTTAGATCTCAGTATCCAGAGGTAATCTTGGGAGTGATTGCTCTCTTGGTGTGCTTTGAGAACAGTGCAAACATCCAACCAAAGAACTGCCATGTCAGATAGACATGGCATCTTGCATTTCCGTTGCCCAGGTCCAGCCTCCCAGCAGCCATCAGGAAAAATGTGAGAAAAATCTTTAGCAAAATGCTAGAAGATCTTGGTTGGGGAGTGACTGCAGCCTGGAAGCAGGGAAGAGAGGATATCTTTATTGAACAATGTGTTTGCTCTTAAAATCCCTTAAAAGCTCTGAAGCTCAAGCTTGCTTGATTTGCTGTGTTTGCTATATGTAATATTTTAGTGAGAAGTTTCAATTCAATGTCACTGAGTTGATGCAGGAGTTCATTTTTAGGTGATAGGGATCCACTTACCCATGTGTAATGTACTGCTTTGCTTTTTAGACTGTTTTTTGGAGGGGTGGGTTGTGAGCTTCTTTTTAATTGGTGTAGTCCTGACCTCTGGGCAGTGCATGCATCCATCTCTAGGGCAATGCTCATGTTCTAATTTGTCATATGATTTAAGCACAGACTTAGCTCTTTTGCTGAAATTTAGTCTTTAAGCTGGAGCATTTATAATAAAACATTTTGTAATTCTCTGTTCACCTCTAATGCAACACCACAGGTTCCCCAGACTTTCTCTCTGTGTCTGCTGCTGAAATGGAATTCCTTATCGTGCCCCCTAAGTATAGAAATTGTATGAATGGATCCTTCTAGTTTGTTTTCTCCAGATATCCATGTGTGCAAATTCCTGCCCCTGGATAGATGATTTACCTGAATTTGTGCTTGTGATGCTTTTGTAGTTGGCCACCTCTTGCCTGCTAAGCTGTGCGGTGTGTGTTGTTCTTTTAAAAGGTGTGTATCCTCCCCTTTTTCCATGCCATCTTCCAGGAAGGATTGTCTACCCAGAGCGATGTTATCGTCTCCCATTTTAAATGGTGTCAGCAGGTATTTGTTTTTTCCCTTCTCTCATTCTGATGCTAAGTGCTCACCATGGGAATGAGTCGTCTTGTATTATTCACATGGAGCAAATCTGTGGCTTGGCCTGCAAATTATAAGGCCCTGCTGAGTGAGGGTGACGGCCTTGGGAGCCCAAGTAAAGGTGCCAGGATATGTTTGCCTGGGTTTTTTTTTTTTTTTATGTAAAAGCACGTAGGCCGATAGCAAGCTGAAAAAGCGGTGCCCTTCTGAGCCGGGTATTTTATGTCTGAGGGCTTCTGAATGCATAAAATCAGAGAGAATGTGTCTGTGTAATCCGATCTGCTCTTGAAAGCCTTGTGGAGGGCTGCATGCTGCAGACATAAGCTGTGTCAATAAGAACTCTATTCACCCTCAGAAAGCAGCCTCGTGATCGGATTTGATTGGCAGGCTTCCTAAGGGAGGGCCTTTTTTTGAGAAAGAGCTCTGATTTTTTGGCGGTACTTCTGACTGCCTTTTCGGACTCCCACTTATTGTTCTTTCCTTGGCGTGATAAACTTGGGTATTTTTGCTGGGAGCTTGCTGGGACAGAGGGAGGATTTCATGTAACAGGAGTGTGGGGTGAGTTTCCTTCCTTGCAGTGCAGCTCCTGTGCCAAAACTGTATTTATGAGCATGAAGGTGAGGGATTTAAAATAATATGAGGTAGGACTGGAGGTCGCTATGTGCAGGAGAGTGTACCAGACCCTTGTGCAAGCTCAGGATACTGTCTTGCAGAACAGTGGCACAAAACACCCATCCTTGTAAAAGTCTTGGATGGTAATGCACAAAATGTGTGGTTGTGCATGCTTATGTGCTTTCTTCCCCCCTTGTTTCTGCAGATGTCTGTGTTATCCAGAAGTGTTGTTGGATGAAATTCTGCTTTTGGTAATGCTGCTATAAATCTGCTGTGAAGGCAGTGTTGTACCAATGGCTGTAATTTTCTGGTTGCTATTATATATATATAAAAAAAAAATAAAAATCACACAAGGCAAAAATCTAATTCTGCTTTATGAAGTATCCTACACCTGGCATGTAATCTTTTAAAATCTTGTGGGAAAAATCTGCTTGAGCTGATAAAAATGATACTTATGAGATTTGCTGAAAGCAGAATTTTGGTCAGAATACCAGGTTCTGAGCTGCTGTTCAGTGTGTAGCATTTGTGTAAATGGCATTTTCTACTACATTACGTGTGTGATATTCAGTGTTTGCTCTGCTGAGGTCTTAAAGCCGTTCTCTTTGGCACTGAGTTACTGGCTTTAACAAAAGAGATAATGGACTTTCAGTTTTGCATGTTTCATTTTTTTTCCCCAAGGTCTTTGGTCTATCTGTCACTTTTTTTAAAGCTTCATGTCCTTCATCAAGTGATGGTTTGAAAATTAGCTCATCTGTATGTCTTTCTGGGTTATTCCTGTAGCTGCAAATGAAAACTTTAAAATATAATTAAAATGTAATATGCACAAGCTAAAAAAAAAAATCCCAAAAAAAACCAACAAAAAATAAAATAATGCAAAGCTATTATTTAAGAGAAATGCAATTATGTTTTGAGCCAATTGAGGCTTGACTTAATTTCTCAAGGTTTGCTGATGATGATGTAGTAAAACCAAAATTAACTCTTGAAATATGCCTGTCCTGAGTCAGGAATTTGGCTGGTGGAAATCTAGAGAGCCACTAAAAGAAGGGGAATCTCCTTGTAGGGGAGCCTGTCCCTGTGCAGTTTGCAAATGGATGCAGCATTTGGGGTGATTGCTGTAGTTCCATTTTCCTGGCTCTTCCCAGCTGAATCCCCTTCAATAAAGGCCTGATCTTGCCTACAACAGCTTTAGTAACAAACTGTCTGTTTTAGGTGGGATTGGCCCCTGAGCAAACAGTGTGCAGACCTTGGCAGCCATGGGCAGGGTGAGGGTGGGCAGGAAACACTGGCTGCTGCTCCTCATAGTGTGGGGAGGCTACAGCTGGGTGATTTGTTTTTACTTCCTGTTCCCAATCTGTTTGGGTCAAAAGTAGCGGTGTTTTTCCATATTAAGATGTTTGGCTTCATTCTGCTAGGCAGCAATAAATTTCACCCAGTGCACAACATGTTTCTTATATTTCAGAGACACTTCATTGCTGCCTTTGACTTTTAATTTGGACAGTGAAACCTTTATTAGTGCTTTCTTTGTTGCACGACCTGCTTTTCAAGGCAAACAGAAAGCTTTTTCTTTTTTTTCTCCCGTTCTTCTGTTTTGGAAAGAGCCTTTGAAATATCTCACAGGTCTGTAGCTGAGCAGAGGGAGGGAGCTGGCAGGTCTGTCTGCCATGCCTGGATCCTCAGCAGGCTCACAGGGAGATGGGGACACCTCAGTCTGCTTCTCTGCTCCTGGAATTAATTGGGATGCTGAGACTTAATTCATTAGTGCTTGTGAAGCGTTTGGTAATGTTTTGGCGGAAGGTTCTGGGAATGTGTGGTGGTGAGGGTGTGGTTGTGCAATGCAGGGCTGTGATGCTGGGAGGAGCCTGTGTGGGCTGATGGACCAGTTGTTAAAGTGGTCCTAAAGGCTGGAATGGTGAGCTGTAAAACATCCCCATGTCATTGATGGGAAATCCTGCCCAGTAAAAGACAAGCTCTGAGCCATGGCTGACTGCTGGGCTGCTGGCTGGGAGTTCTCCAGAGCAGTGGGTTAGTCCACAGCATGCAAAATGTTACTGCAGGCCATAGGGTGCAAAACTGATGGAGAAGAGAGAATCAGGCTCTTTGGGCTGTGCCCTGGTTGGGCAGCAGAAGTGTTTGGGTTTCTCTCCCCAAAATCTGATCAAAACTCTTAATCAATGCTGGTCACTCTTCTTAAGTTACTCAGTTGTAGGATCTTCTACTCTGCAGCCAGCAAGTCAGAATGGATAAATCTTTTTATGGCCATACCAGGTATCAGTGGGCTCCTTTCAAATATAGGCTGAACATTTTTTTATAAATAGTAATAAGCAGTGCTGGCTCAGGGGCTTGTATTGCATTCAGATACATTTCAGTGGAGTTATTTTTGAAGTGCATAAAAGAAATAGTAGCATAGAGCCATCCACAGGGTTACAGGTGTTTATCCTCCTTTTTCTTGAGCCTCTGGATGCTGGAGTTGTATCTGACTGAGGAAGTCCGAGTGCAGAGGTGTTTTGTGAAGCCTCTGTGCCCTTAGACAGACTGCCCAGGTTTTGGTGCTGGCATCTCCACCTTGCATTTGCTCTTGGCTCCTAGATCCACAAACCTATGCCTCCATTCCGTGTGCTCTGCTTGTTCCTCAGACCAAGTCCATCACTGATGAATTTGGCTCGACTAATTACTCAGTGAAGCACTTGGTGTGATAACCTCAGTGCCCTTCGTTAAGCAGAGCCTCAGTAATGAGCTAACGTTGGCGGTGTCCCAAGTGCCCAGGCGTGGTCTGGCTAATGAAGCAGCACCTTTCACATGGTGCTTGAGGAAGCTGCACTTCAGGTCATGTAAATAAGGAAACCAGAGTAGGCTGCTCTCCTGCAGGATGAACGACGAGCCGTTCCCTCCTGCATCTCCGCAGTGAGGTGACACCTCCCCTGCTGCCTCTGGGTGCAACCAGCCTCTCCCCCTTGCTCAGAAGTGCAAGCAGGTTATCTCCACTCCCCATACCTGCAATGCACACTCCCTTGGACCAGTCTGTGCAGGGCATCTCTCTTGGGTGGCTTTCTCACAGGATTGAACACCTTCATCAAATTTTCACATGCAGAGCAGTGGATTGAGTAGCTGTGATCCACGTTTCTTCTGAGACTGTGGAGATGAATGTGGCATGAAGGGCAGATTCTGCATGAGGTTTTATGAACCTTGCTGAAGGGAGAGACCTGCTGGGTTGAGGATTTTCCAGCTCTGGTGACTGTTGTAATATGACTCATTCAGTAGCTGATGCTCAAGGACCAAGGTTGGAATGAGGATGCTGCTGCCAAACACCAAATTCATTCTGTGCCCTGTGTTAGGTGGAAGGTTATCCTCTGACAAGATCTTGAGATCTATTAATAAGGTACAGGGAAGCTTCTCTGTGTTTAGTAACAGATTTATTTATTTTCTGTACAATGCCACCCATCTTGTTTTTCTAGAGATACCTGGATTTCTACATTCAGCCCAGGTGTAGAGACTGTTGTAGATGCCCCTAGTTGGATGGTGACACCATTTTGCATGCCAGCTTACATGATAGTTTTCCCCTAGATCTTGGAACATCTTGTGAGGAATGTGTGTATTTGGGACAAGAGGTGGAAACCTCTTGACAATGGCACCTTGCCAAGGCAGAGCCATTGGCTGCTTGAGCTCCCAGGCTATGCCAAGTGCTCTTGGCTTCATGGGTGCCACGAGGAGCTAAGCCTGCTCCTTCAGATGCTTCATATGTTTTTTGGCACTGAAAAGTGTGTTCTCTTTCCTCACTGCTGCTGTCCTCTTTCCTCTGCTTTGTCAGTCTCCTGAATGCTTGTCCTGGCTGAGGGAGAGGGCAGGAATGATGCCTGGGCCAATGCAGCTGTGCTTGGGTCAGCTGGAAAAGGTGGTGAATGTGGAGCTGGAGGATGCCCAGTGCTGCAGGAGAGCGTCTGCATGGGTGAGGCTGAGTCAGTCTCTGGCAGCCTTTTGCAAGGTGCTGGGCTTTTTGGTTCAATAAAACACTCTAATAATTATGTACTGATTTAATTAAAAAATGCTTAGAACATCCATTGCATAAGGCTATGAGCTAAGGCAGGTGCCTTTTAGCAGCAGTAATTCCCTTTTTGAAACAAAAGGACTGGGCAGTTGAGTTGGACTGATCCCATGCAGCAACAATTCACCACACACTACATTTCAGACAACTGCCCACTAATTCTGGTTTTGTAGGTGTGGGGATATATTGGCTTGACTTCCCAATGTAGGGACCAGGAGAGTAAGTGGGGAATGCCACAATCCAGCCAAGCATGCCAGATTTGAGACTGACTGACAGGTTTTTTGACATGAAGTTCCCTTTCTCTCAGTAAAATGTAGATTCAAACACTTGTGAGATGCTTTTTTAGCACAATCATTTGTGATGTTCTGCAGCAAACATGTGACTGGTGACTTGCTTGTCTGATGGCTTTCTCTTGAGCATCCTCAGATATTTCTCTGTCAGTGTCATGATGACTGGGGAGAGGGATTTTACAGCTGAACTGAAACTTAAATTTCAAAATGAGTTTTGTCTCATGAAAATAAATCTGTGTTTGGCTTTGCTGCTGTTACTGTGCTCCATCTTCAGTTTACTGTGCTGGCTGTAAAACCATTAAATTCCTAGTGGGGTGGTGCAGAGCAGTATCTTCAGTTTGAATCTGAATGTTAGTGAAGAGCAACTCGAATTTAAAATCAAGTTTTGGTCACCAGCAACAGACACTTTTTTTGTTGGTCCCATGGGCCTGTGACATGTGCTGGTGCTGTGGCATGTTCCACACCGGCGAGTGTCAGCTCCCTCTCCCTGGCAGAGCCCAGGGCTGAACACCCTGAACACCACTTGTTTTGTCTGCAGGACTGACACTACTACAGCACAAGTGAGACTTTCCCCTTGCCTGTTGATAGGCAAAGAACCCATTAGGATTGCAGAAACTTCTTCAGAGATTTATGCAGCAATTGTAAGTGTCCTAACACTACAAATACTTTTTTTTAAATAAGACTCCAAATACAACAAAACTGTTGAGGGGAGAAGTCCACTGTGGTGATTATTGTCCAAATATAATAACTTTGTGATAGGCTGAAGGTGAGACTGACTACAAATGGGAGTGATTCTGGGAGAAAGGAAAAAAAACCTTAATATTCTGAATGATAGAAGAATGAATTTAAATTCATTTAATGTCGGTAATCTTTGTATTATTAACCATAATCTGCTTCTGAGAAGCATACAGACGAGACTTCTTTTTTTTCCTAGCTTTCTGTAGAACTGCATTAATAAGAACAGAGCATTTCTCCTGACCTCTGCCTTTAGACTATGAGCTCCCAGAGGCACACATTTTTCTTCTGTATTTTTGACAGCATCTGCAGGTAGTGGAAGCTGCCACAAATAAATAGCAAATCTGGCAGTGTGTTACCATAGTCCCAGATCATTTAGCAAGGGGTTAATCCTGCATGATACTTACAGGAGAGTGAAACAAGGGCTGCAATCTGATATCCTTTTGTGTGTGTGGTTTTAGGATGGTCTTGAACCTGTGTGTTGCCTAAGAGATTCTCAGCACGGTGATTTTAGGAGGAAACTGAAAGAGTATGAGAGGGTGCAGGCTGCTGTAGTTTTGGATACACGACTTTCTGGGTGGTTTACCAGAGGGGCAGTACAAATGCAATGGCATTGATGAATTTGATGCAATATTGTTTGCTAGATTGTGGACGTGAGGAGGCAAGACTGGCTTTAGGATTGCTGTTTGGAGCTTTCAACTTGGGGAAAAAGTGCTGTGGCACATCCGACATCTTCGAGTGGGAGGTTATCATGATCAGCCTCATGCATTTCCCTTTTCCGAGGGAGAGAGCTGCTGCACACGAGCTTATGTTTCTGTAGGAATGTGATGTTGCTCATCCTGGAGATCCACGCAACCAAAATGAGAGAGAGAGAATTAAAGCATGAGATCTGCTTGCTTATGACCTGAATCCCCTAATCACAGCCCCGTGTAAGTGAAGGTCTTAGGCTGGGTTGTGTAGAGGGCATCTCCACCCAAGAAAATGTACATCTGCCCTCCACATTGCAGAATTAGAGCTTACTCCTGATGAAATGCAGTTGTAAGAACCTTAAACCTTGCCTTAAACCAGACCTGCTGTTTGTGACATTGCTTCCCGTGTGGCAGGCACATAGTGAAGAGAGGTGTGTGCTACCTGAGCTCCCTGTCCTCAGGACATCTACCCTGGGTGCCAGGAAATGTATCCTGGTGAGTCCATGCCTTTTGGAACTGGTCCTTCATTTGATGGCTTGGATTAAAGCCTTAATTGTATGTAAGTGTTGTGATGCTACTTACTTACTAGGAAGCAACATTGAGGCAGTTCATGCAACAGTGTGGCCACTTTCCCTGACCCTGTAATTTCCTTTTGACTGTGGCTGTTTCTCCTAGGGTATCCCACTCATGGCAAGTCCATGGTAATCCCATGCTTTTCAGCATGGTCTTCAGTTTATTCCAGGTTGTAAGACTGCAACCAGTGATGTAAGACTTGCTGGTTTTTTTCATATATGTAGCTAAACAGAAAAATCCATTTAAAAAAAAAAAGGAATTTATTCCATTTTGAGTGGTGTCTGTAAAGAAAAAGAAAAAATTGTCAGCACATATTTGGCATGGAGGTGAAGAGAAGAGCATATTTTTATGGAAAGGTACATAATTTGTTTATTTATTAGATGAGACATACAGATGTTTCAGCTGAGGAAAAAAGGAAAGGAAAAACAAGGAGGGAAGAAGTCTAGTGCTTTTTGCCTTTTGTAAAGAAATGTCTCAGTTTTTCTTTTGAAGCAGTCTGGAAATTCAGGTTAGTCACTGTAAAGCTGAATAAATAATTTCTCTGAAAAGCACTGCCTAGCTTTCACACATAGAAGGCAGAAAGATTAAAATATTTCATAAAAGGACTTTAAAAGCACCTTTGGCTCAAATCTGTGGCACTGTAAACCGAGGGAGAACCTCTGATTTTTCTGTTACCTGAGGATCTGGCTTTTGGTTTTAATCTCTTTTTCTCTCCCTGCCCTCCTCCTCCCGTGATATGAAAGGTGTGTTTGTACAGGGGATTTCTTGCAGCACATTCAAAGACTGTTTCAGAGCTCAGACAATTTGATCCAAAGGCTCTTCCTAGCCTTGATGGAGTTTGCTTTTACAGCTCCTATGAACTAGGAGAGTATTGGTTCAGCATCATGTCAGATACAGATAATTAGGGTTTCAAACATCGCCCACAAACACTTAACAAAGCACTGTGCAAATGTTTTTGAGAGCTAACAAAAACCTGCATTGTTGCCTGAAGGTTGAATCCACAGCTAGCTGCCTTCTTGGAATAAGCCGATAACGAATTAGCTACTAGTATCTTATTTGTGGTTTGATATTCCCACTGCTTCTACTGATGTGTGACTGGGGTCGAGGTTTTTGGGTCATAAAGTGGAGTGCAGGAGCTGGATCCTGCTCAGTGTTGATACCTGTTTGTATGGTGTGTTTGGGCAAGATAGGACAAGCTGTTGTCCATCCATCTCTAGCCTGTGCTTCCTGCATATTGGCCACTTGAAGTGGGGACAGCAGGGACCAGGCCACATGTGGCAAAATAGAGGAGCCAGCTTGCTCTTTGACTGTACCATTGCAGCAGGTCACTGAGCTGTGCCTGGTAGGTGTTGTCAAGGGGTGATGTGGTATCTGGTTGAAGTCCTTTGTGTTTAATTGGTGTCCTAAATTGTGTTTATGACAAAAGATGAATAAGTGCTCAAAGCCAGGTTGGATAGGACTTTGAGCAATCTGTTTTAGTGGAAGGTATTCCTGCCCATAACAGAGGCATTGGAAATAAATTATTTTTAAGGTTGGTTTCATCCCCATTCTAACCTTTAGATGAAGCTGGATATACCAAACTTGGCTATGGTTTCAGTGTGAAGCCAGAGCTGCTTCTGAGGAACTTTGGGGACTGTTGATTTAAGGTTCGTGTCCTGTTGGGTGAGCTCTAGGGTAAGGATTCAGCTTTCACAAAGTATTGTGTGTTTTGTTTGCTTTTTGGCTTTTGAACATATGTGGTTTTTAAGAACAATCAGTTCTGAGGGAGCCTCCTGTCAATAATTGTTGGTATTTGTGTAGGGTGATCAAGAGAGTCTGCAGGTTGAAGGGAAGACTGAGCATAGACAGGCCCATGTTGGAGTCGCTGTGTGTTCACTGTGCCCTTAAGGTATAGGATTAAGCTTGCAGAAAAGGAACGAGGTCAGGTCTAGACCAAGAAGTAGACTCTGGAATCCAGCCAAGAGTGTAAGGTTTTTCCTGTAACAGCATCCTAGATGTGGCAGTTGTGTTGACTTAGCCGAAATGAGGCTGACATCTGTAGGTCAGGCCTGATTAAAAGGGAAGGAGGGTGGAGAATAGCTCTGCAGAGTAAATAGGATTTAAAGATAACTGGGGGGAAGATGTGTGGCCCTTATTTGCAGAATTTGGGTTGGCTTTGGGGATCTTGCTGTGCCTGGGAGCAGGGACCTCCTGGTCCCTGAGTTCTCTGTGAGCCCCAGGACACTGTGGCTGCTGCTCCAGTTCATGGGTGTCTTTTGGACTGATCCCTTCCCCCTGAGTCTGAGTTTTTGGCTGGAAGTCTGACTTAAGCTTTCTTCTTCTGCTGTTCAAGGGAAACCTCCCACACAAACCTTTGGCTTGGTGTAAAACCCTGCTGTGATGACAACACCCACCCCTCACTTTGTTGTGCTGGAGGGTTAAGTGTCTGGGTCTCCTGCTTGGTGCAGATGAAAGGTGCTGTATTGCTGAGCTGTGCTGTATGCTGGAGCATTATGTGCTGGAAGCTGCTTCAGAAAATGTTTCTTTGCTCCTTTTGACCTCCATTGTGTCTTTCCGCCCAAATTCAGTTGTGCTGGTGGCTGAGGATGTTGGAGGCTGTCTCTCTTTTGGGAGAGAAGGAAAGAGGAGGGTGATGGCACTTCAGAAGCCAATAATTAGCCCCATACTTTAGTAGAACATCCTATCGTGCCCAAATTGTGCTTTATGATCATTAGCTGCTGCTTACACATTGAGTATGTTGCTCTCAGAAGAGTTCTTACACCAGGGATCTCTGTCCTTTGGGATGGGTCAGGTGACACTGCAAACAGTAGTATGAAGGAACATGCCACCTCCAGGGTCAGGAAGGTAATTTATCTGTACTTCTTGCCTGGAGACCTTCAGGAGCTGGTCTGCTGTTCTGATTTTTTTCCACAATGATGCCTTTCAGAAAAAAATGGCTGATTTGATTAGATGAACAGTTATGTGGTATAAATCAGAAAGGAAGAGGGTGCTTAGCTTCTTCTTGAAGTAGGAGTTTTGGTTTCCAAATGAAAAACTTTCTTAGCATGATAAAAATAGAGAATTACTTTATGGGGAAAGTACTTACTTCCCTCCTGGCTCTGCTGGGCAGCCTTCAGCCGGGAGGAAGTGGGGAAATTACCCTCAGCTCCCTTGGACCACAACCAGTCCTAGTGGTTTTCCAGTAAAGTAACTAGAGTTACACCAGAGCTGTGCTTTAGCTCTTCAAAGTTAAGGGATAAATGTCTCCATATGAAAATTGAATTTTAAATCCTGCCAGGCATGATGTCCCTCCCTGTAGGACCTGCAACTCATGTGGCACTGCATCATAAAGCACAGGCCATGTTGAATGGTGAGATTCATCACACTGGGGTGCTCAGTCCAGCTAAGCAGCCCGGATAGCTGTTATCACCACTCATGTCAGTCACTTAATAACTTGTATATCTGGAGAAACTGCATAAGCAGCAGTGGCCTCACATAGAATTCTGGGCCTCTCTGCCAGGGGACGGGCAACTATTTGATGATTTTGTAGAAAATAAATTATCTTGGCCTTTTTTCTGGTCCCTAAATTCATTTTCAGCTGTGACAAGAGCCAGGATTTAAGCCTGGGTTTCCCAAAGTAAAATGCAGTTAATTAGCCCACTCCATCATGTAGCCTTCTCTATTAACAAAGGCAGTATACTTAGCCAGACAGCTCTTGCTCACAAGTGATGCTCACCTTTTGTATGGCAGAGTGTGCTTGCTCAGAGCCTGGAGTCCTTGTTTGCCTCCCTTTTCAGCAGTGCTTTTTAACCCCTCTGTGCAGCCCATTGTAGTGCTGCCTGTCTCCAGTTGAGAAAGTGCTGGCACCAGGATGTGTTTAAGTTTGAATGATGGTTTGTGTTACTGGTAATGGCTGTGGAGTTTTACCAAAGTCAGAGACTGCTGCAGGGCAAAGGGAAAGAGGGTTTCTACCCCAGGAGAAACCCTCAGAGTGATGTGACATTAGTATTATTACATGTAAATTGTGAATGAGGTTCAAGCAATGTTGGGGGGTGAAGTGAGACAGAACAGCTTGATTTCTGAGCTGGAAGAAGGATGTATGAGCTGTGTTCTGGGGTCCTGGCTTGCTGTTCCCACCAGACCAGATCTCCTCACTGGCTGGAAGCTTGTTTGCATCAGACACTGATAAACTGGAGCTCAGCACCAAATGCTGCTCTGGTGGATTAGGGGTGGGGAAATAAAACAGCAAGAAAGATGGGTTGCTGGGAGACTCTGCTGCACTGCTCCTGGCAGATCAGGGGATGTGTGTTTGTTTGCCATCTTCCCACTGATTTGGTTTCAGAGGCTGGGGTGAGGCAGGGTGCTTCCTGAGCAGGGCAGGCTGTTGACAAGTTTTCCTAACTGGCCATTGACATCGGGAGGATCACTTAATTCTGTTCTTCTGCAAAGGAGTTGCTTGGGTTAAATGTCAAGAACTTTGAGTTTTGCAGTATCATGATATTGTACAGTTTCAAAATACTATTTTTCTTCCTTATGTGAATATCTAAATTTGACTGTTGTACCTGAAATGTTACAGGATTTAGTAAACTGGGGAGAGGGACAGTCCTTAGTCTATGTATAACTATTGGCTGTAGTCTGTAAAAATGTGTCTGCAGTTTAAAAAACATAGGGGATTATTTTCAGATCCTATCATCTATTTAAACCCAGGCTCTTCAATACTTGGCTGCTTCCTGAAGACTGCACTCACTGATATTGTAATCCAGAGCCTGTGTGTGCAGGCAGTGCCATGTGGTTGAATGCGATCCTTGCACAAAAAATCATCTGTATGTAGATAGTAGAATGTGAACAGTGATGTCTGTGTGAGTGGATAGCAGGTCACGACCCCCTGAAAATAGAAACATATTGATGTTGTTAGCAAAAGCTGTGGACCATGTTTTCCTAGAAAATTGTTATTCAATGTTGTTCTTGCTGTCTTTTGAATTAAACATACTGTAAGAGTTGGTTTGCTGGAATTTTGACTGTTCTGGAGCACTGGATGTTGGGTAGTCATTATTAACAGCCAGAGAAGGTAGCATGACCTACTGAACAGACAGCAAGATGCATAGACACTAGCAGCAGAGAAATCTAAGACAACACATGGAAAAATATGTACAAGGTAAATCTTGCACAGCCAGCCCTTATGCAGCAAATAAAGCAAGGTCTTACTGACCTTGGCAGCTGTACAGGGCAGTCTTTGCATAAGAATGACTTGTGCTTAATATGCTAGAGAAATTATTCAGGGACAAATATTCTTGTTTTCTGCGGTACTGGGGACAATGTCATCTTCCATCTCCAGTCGCAACACAAACACAAATGCATTGCAGATAGGGTACAAGGAGGACCTGACCCTCCTCAAGCACAGCCAGTTCTGCTTCCATGGCCTAGAGAAAGAGGTTTGGTACTGTCCTCCTGGCAAAGCTGGATCCAGTGCCTTGTAGCAGCCATCTTTGAGACTGCCGTGGCTGGATAGAAAGGCAGCATGATGAGTGTCTTCCTTAATTAGTAATTAATCTTAATCTGTGCAGTTTGTGTCTGCTCAGAAGGGATCTGCTAGACTCAGAGATCAGCGGGTCCCTTTGCTCTTCCTGTTCTGTGTGGAGGCAAACAGGGGGACTAGGCTGGTTAAATGCCTGAAGATACTGAGCCTGTCAGGCATCTCCTGTGGCCCAGTGCTTGTGTGCAGCTCCTGGACAGACCAAGCCCAGCTCACCCACTGTTTGGAGTGAGCAGGAATTGCAGTGAGCCTACACTTGGTGGCTCCCTGTTTCAGAGCCAAGTTGCCCTCCAGCCAAGGTGGGAGTGGGACAGATGGATGTTGAGCTGGCTGGAGTCTCTGCTCCCCACGTCCTGGGGCCAGGCCAGTCCCTGTGCCACTATCATGGCCAGGTCTGCACCTGATGTTGCTTACTAAACCTTGCTACTTACTCACCACTGCTGTTTCTCATGACTTTTCTCATGACTTTTTCCTTTCTCTTCCTCTTCCACTGAATAGGTCAGCCTTGTAAATGTCCATGTTCAAGAGCAAAGCTGTCGAGAGTGTTTGGCAGAGCAGGGTCTCCAAGGTCTCTCTCTATCAGAAGAGGGCCAGAGACAGTGTTTGTTGATATTGATCATGGGAAATGTAATTAATGCGGGTATAAAGTGTTAAATGTTAAATTAAAATGTGAGATTTAAAGGCAGTCAATAGATCAATTCTGAGGCTGGGATGAAATGCTCAGACTTTCAAACAATAATCAGATTTCCGATAAAATCTCACTGTGTGTAATTAGAGGGGTTGAAATACTAAATCAGGTGTTAAGGGAATGATATTTAGATTACGTTGAAAGAACAAAGATCCAGACAAAAAGAGCCCTCCTGTCTGCAGGCAGAGCTCAGGCTGGGCAGAAATAGTGTGGAGCTCGGCAGATGTGCTGATGTAGCAATTAAAACTGCCAAGAGATGAGAATGATGGGAAAACTGCACGAATCTACAATGCTGAACATCTGCCTGGATGGAAACAAGACCATTTGGACCTCATAGCTCTCTTGTAGTCTGATAATACTTCTAAGACCTTGGTCCATCCACATGCACAGATGTCTACATCTGATGTGATCTTGGTGAGCCTTCCAGAGGAGTGAGGACAACAAGTTAAGACCAACCCCAGCAGGAAGTACTGCCATAAAAAACACTTCCCAAGAGTTAAAAATACTAATTACCAACTGCCACCACATTTCAGTGGTATTCCAGCTAGTCAATAAGAGCAAATGCATGCAGTTGATATTTTGTTAAGGGTAACAATTTAAGGAGAGAGGCAAAGTTAGGCTCAGTGTCCTAGGGCACATGGCATTTCCAGGACATTTCTTTGAAATTTATATTTCAAAGAAATATATATATTTTTATATAATCCATAAAAAAGTAAGCAGAAAAGAGTCCAGAGCAGCCAACTCCCTAGTTTCACTGGCCTATGAGTAATGATACCAAATAAGTTTTGCTTTAGGAGCAGCATCAGGCTTTGCTCTTCTAATCATAATTTTCTGATGCTGCAAGCTGTGCAGGAGGCTGCAGGAAACATCCATTCCCTGAATATGTATCTTTGCTTTCATCTCTAAAGGCATAATTCAGAATATGGGACAGACATAGTATTTACTGTGGGCGCTGCACCTGTCAAGCTAACATTACTATGGAATGGAGGGTAAAAACCACTTCTCTGCTAGATAAAATGGATAAACTGGCTCATTAGCTCTGGGTACTTACTTGCTAACCTTGTCCTGTACCTGTGATGTGATTATCTGTGAAGATGTAGCTGTAAGGCTCTCCAGAGCCTTGAAAGATGCATGTTTTAAGAGTATCTTATTTTGTGTTATAATCCTGGTGCAGCCTCTGCTGTGCAGTTCCAGAGGTTGAGATGGTGATTAGGTCTATGGATGTGATGTAACCCCACCCAGCTGGTCATCACTGCCTTGGAAATGCTTCGTGGTTGTTATTGCTTAACTGCAAGCCCCGCCTTAGCCATGGGTTGAGCCAAGCTCCTGCTCACCTTGCTCCCTGCAGAGCAGAGGATGAAGAGCGAATAGGGTGGTTTCAGCACTGGAGAACTCTTTTGAGCTTTTAAATAAAGGTTTTTAAAATGTCCACCGTGGTGTGGCTGGGCTGAGGTAACCTGATCTTTGGAAAAGTGCCTTTGTGCTGTAGTTTACAGAAGGGCTTCTTGATTAACAAAGCCTGAGTTCGGGTAAGTTAAACTGTAGCCATTGTATTCAAGGTCACTGTCAATTTTTTTAATTGAAAGATTTCTCCCAAAGTCTGGGGTTGGAAATGAGACTTGCCATGTCAAGCTCCCAGAAAGTGTTGGAAATTGTGGCATTTCATCCTGCAATTTTGTGTTTCACTCTGCTCCTTCCTTTTATCCAACAGGAAAATAAGCTTTGTAAACCACTGTACATAGATTTTAAGTTCATTGCTGATACTAGAAGCCCCAAAAAGCATGTGTCTCTGAGAAGAGACTGATGCTCAGTCTGCGGTGTATCATAAAACCAGCTGGGGGAAGGGCAGGGACATAAGGGCATGACTGTGGCTAGGGACTTACAGGAGGTCTTTCCTTTCACAGGAGTCATAATGGAGCTCTGGAGGTCCTTGCCAAAAGGTGCTGTGGGCACATGAAGCTTTCAGAAGTGCTGCAGAGATGGGGCAAGCACTAAACAAGGAGTTGGATGGGGAATAGTGAGCAGGCAAACAATGGCATCCTTAGGGGAATCCTCAGAAGGAGTGGGAGGCTGGAGCACCAGGGTGAGAGATTGTGCATGTGTGCTGTGCTGTTACTCCTGGGCATCTATGGGGCTGCTGGATCGTTTTCACCAGCTGTAGCCCAGCTGGAAGGAGAGTCATTCCTCCACTCCTGCTGCTCCTGCCTTCTTTGCCCACACCTGCCTGTGGACAGGAGCAAGGTAAGGACCCACAAACAGTGCACCACTCTGAAATATATGATGTTTGAGGGCTTACATGCTGGAGGGGAAGTCCAGCCCCTCATGACTCCTTGTCAAGAAGCATTTTCTTGCCCTCCCTGAACCGTTCCTGGGGTTCTGGTTCCAGTCTTCTGGGTTGTTTCCATCTATATATTCAGCACAAGTAGGAAACCTGCAGCACTTGACAGCACAGGAAAGGGTGAAAGAGTGCTTTATGCCTGGTCCTGCACACTTTTCCCCTAAAGAGTTTTCCTTTACTCCTTTCCTAGACAGAATATTTCAGGAGGCAGAACAGAGATTCTAGTCTCTGGTCTTCTCAGATGCCTCAATGTTCCCTAATTAATACTCCCCTGGGTTAACACTATCCTTGCACGTTTTTAAGGTGAAACTCCTTGCAGCCTCATTCCTAGCAGGCAGAGTTGGCTGCTCCTGCACTTAGCCCTGGTGATCTTGGCAGAGCAGTGTCTGCATGGTGCGTGTGGTGAGTCCCAGTTCTGTTTTTTGTGACCTGAATGCATGGAACAGCTTGTTCTGTGCTGTCTGTTAACCCTTGGAAAGACACTTCCTCTTATGCTCCTTCATTCTGCATTGGCAGTGCTCAGCAGGGTCAGCTCTGCACTTCGGGTTTGGGGGCAGAGCCTGTGAGGGAGTTAATTGCTGAGTGATGATGGCTCTCTCCAGCTGAAGGTCTGCTCCCATGAGCTATTTAAGCCTCTGTTTCTTGTATCTCTGTGCCAATCAGATTAGCTGATGCCAGGAAACAGACCACGGCCTGCTTGCTCTTGAATGCACCCTTTTTCCTCCTTACCTGTTTATCCTAGTCAAGCCCCTTTCCGCTCTGCCTCGGTTCTTTAATTTAGCTTTGTTCCTTCCTTTTCATTTTCACAGCCTTACTCTGGCCCATCTCCTCTCCCTGGGGCTGCCTCTGGGTTTTGACATCCAACCTTAACAACAGTCAGTCCTGTTTCCTGTCGTAGTCATGACTGCTCCCTTTGCAGAGCCATGTGTCCCTCTGCGCTTCTGCATTGAGCTTTTCTTGCTCCTGATTCCCTCCATGTTTACCCTGCTGTAACTTGGATTCCCTTTTAATTGCAGTAGAGAGATCCACAGATCAGTGGAGCAGCTGAAGGGGCTCATCTTCCCAGGAAAGAAAGGGGAACAGGCTGGGGAGGGGAGTGTGGCTGAGAACTGTCCTTCAGTCATTCCCTAGGGCTGCTGCCATCTCGCTGTCTGTGCACCCCCAGGCATCACTCTGCTCTTCTCCCAACTGGACCCCTCCACTCATTCACTGATTTTGGCAAGGGATTTGTTGTTGCAATAAAATAAAAAAAAAAGCTCTAAACCCCCTCAGGCTCACAGGACCAAGCGTTCTAGCCTGTCCCTCTGTGCCAAAACAGGCTCATCCCCTGCCTCTTGTGAGGCCCCACCTTTATCCTTTTTCTAAAAATAAAACGCAATGACATTCCTTCCTACTTACTCTGTTCTCTTATTCTGACCTCATTAGACTTTCCCAATAGAAAATTTCATTGAACTCCTCTATTAGTGGTGAAAACAAACAAGACCATTGGACTTCCTCTGGAAAAAATGCATCTATATAACAGGGAATTGCAGGGAGCCAAATTTCCACTGCTGAGTTTGTGCCGTACACATATGTTCCCTCGTATGCGTTTAGTAAACAAAGTTGTCTTCACACTAAGAAGAATTTAAAACAATTTATCCTTTATTTCTGATTTTCCTGCCTTTTGGAAAAAGATTGCTTCTGTAATATTATAAGGAGCAAAGTACTGTTAGCTGGAGTTGCAAGAAAAGCCTCTTTTTTCCAGATCCCCAGAGCTAAATATATTTTGAGGCTTATGTATGTACATGTACATAGGAATGATAGCCAGGTGATGGATTGCTAAGCCACATCATAAATTCAGTTTGTTGGACACCTCTGATTACCTCCTCTGCACTCTGCCCGTAATCATTCTCCTTCAAACATCCTTCTAATGTTCTTAACAGCAGCCAATTAAAACAAAGACTTCACTTGCCATCTATCCCCTCTTCCCTCTGCCATCACCCAAGCTCCTTTTCTTGGGTGGGGGGACGGAAGTGCGTTAATGGATAATGGTTCAGTGTGTGCACTCAAGGTTTAATGGAATATATCCCTACTTGGGGTTTTTTTTGCCAATTCTTTAAAATTCAGCTTGGACAGACACCCAGGCAGGGGTGGGTGTTTGTGTTTGCATAAAAAAAAAGCTCTCAGACTGGTGACTGCAGACTGGCTGCAGGAAGGGTGAGGAACATGGAAGACACTGTTCGTCTGTACATCTGCCCACCTTCTTGGGCCCCTGGTTTTGATTCAGAGGTTTCATGCTGATTCAGATGCTTTCTGAAGAAAAGCATGCCCACGGGCATTAAGAGGGAAATTGAAAATAATTCAGGTCACTGAGACTTCCATGGGGAAGAGGAGTTACAGGTTGCGATGTTACAGATGCAGGAGGATAATGAGATAATTGAGGATCTGAGGATTTCTGCTGGTGTCAATGACTCAGGCATGTCAGGGAAAACAGAGGATATTCAGTCCCTGAAAAGTTGATTCATCCACCTGACAGTGAGGTAAAGAGTAATGAATAATAGATTTTGGGGTGCATGGAAGGCAGGAGAGGCCAACACTAACTCTACATGGATTGGGAAGTGCCTCAAGGATGATTTTGACTTCCTCTTGCCTTATTTAGGGCTTAGCTGTGCTGGCTTCTCTCTGCATGCACCCCTAAACCCTGTTTCCCACAGGGGCACTGGACAGAGAGTAGAGTGGGTGGTGCTTGGTGCCAAACCTTGCCCTTACAGCTTTAGGTGCCCTTTGGTTTGGCTGCTCCCCTGTAAGTATGACAGTACTTAGCAGTGCCTCCTCTGCATGCTGGGAGGGTGTTTACTGCTGCGCCATCAGGATTGGAATTGTTGGATGTGCCTTTCATCCTGTTGCAGCCTGCTGGATTAATGGGGCAGATCTCTGTGCGTGTGCATGCTTTCTGCTCTCTCTGCTCTATCCTGCTTCATACTGTAATGGCTGTGGGGTCTGAAACAGATCTGTTCATCTGGTGCCTGTGCAGCCTTTACCGCAGCAGTTTCTTAATGCCTGATTGCAGTTCCTGTGTTTTATCTGCCAGACATCACTGAGAGATGGGAAAGTAACAACCCCCGTTTGCAGGGGGATTAAGTGACTTGTCACTTGTGGCACATGTGGCTGCAGCAGTGTTTGAGCCCCTGTTTCCAGGGTCCCATTCTGACAGGACTAGAGCATCTTTCCTGTCAAAATGATGACTACCTGTGCAATGATAATGCCTTTGGGGTTTGGGACTAGACTGCTCTGGGTTTTCACTGGCATATAGAAGTGGTAAATATGCTCTCAGTTACCACTATGTTTGGTTTTCCTGCTTTCCTACGTGTTCTAACTTCTTTATTTTAATTCTGAAAGAAAATATTGTAAATATACTGGGTGCTTTTGTTACCAGCCTTTCAGTCTCCTCCTGCCATTGTGTATTTGATTTGCAACCTGAGGATGCTGTTAGAGGTCTGAGTTGAGAAATTAGTCAAGGCTTTATTTTTCTCAAGTCCTGAATTGTTTGACCAACGTATTTTGGGTATCTTTGTGCACTGTATTTCCCTTTCATGTAGCCTATAAATGATAGGTGTTTTCCCTATAGTGCATGAGTCCTCATTTTTAACTCATCATGTAACTCAGATGGACTCGAATGTAGGACCACAAAGATTTTGGAGGCCTGCCCTGCACGAAGGGGAAAATTACTGTCTGGCCCAGAGTGGTGGCTTTGTGATGACTGCATTGTGTTCTGGTGTGCTGTGTTTGTACCAAACTGGTTTGCTGCCAAGTTACTTATGGCTTATCCAAGCTCTCAGTACAAAGAATGTTAAAAGAAAAACTTTTTTTGTTTTCTCTGAATTCTTCCAGCTGAGAAAGAATTCAAACTACAGTCCAAATGCTGTCTCTTCTTTGCTATCTCCTCTTTCTGCAGGCCTATGGTGACCGGGTAGAGCAGTTAACACTGGAGTGTCTTCAGCTGTAGTGTGTGTGTAGGAGTATGTATGTGCTTATAGAAGATATAATATGGGACCTGCAGGGAATGTGCCTTTTTGTTGGAGAAAAACCTGTCTCTTTGAGCAGAAGGCTCTGTGATTGAGAAGTCTGGAGTGGGAATTTTCCAGGCACAAGTATGTGTGCCTGGGCAGAGGTATCTATGAAGCACCAGACCTGGGTTGGTCTCCTCTGTGTATAGAACACATCTGATACCTCCTCAAAGTCCCAGACTGTCTTTGCAGCACAGTGAATGACTGAGCTGGGCTCCTGTTTCTGTTTTTCTCCTGACTGAGTATATTGCCTGTCTTGAGGGCTAGGATTGTGCTTGGAGCTTAGGAGATACTTGTAGGTTGTTCCTGTCAGCAGAATCTCAGGAAGGGCAGTGGGGTAAAAGCATTCCCTCCTCTCAGCTGTCCAAAACACATGCAGACACTTACCTAATTGCCAAGGACCTTGGGGGTTTCTTGAACACTGAGTAGGATAATCAGATAGATTGTGGGATACATCTGCTTGATCCTATTTCTTACGATTACATGGTGGGGAACAAGCCTTAATGAGCCTTGGCCTTTCCTGTCTCCTCTGTAAATTTGTTTGACTCAATTGAGCTCTCTTTGTGTGAGACAGCTCTCTTTGTGCTTGGATATGGAAGCATCCACCTCTGAAGCTGGCTGTGCTTTGAGACAGGGTTTGGATTAGCTGACCTCCAGAGATCCCTGCCAACAATTTTTTTTTTCTCTTTTCTTTTGTGTTTGCAGCTGGTGTAATTGTGGTCCTAACCCCTCCCAAGTGGTGCTGGCACTGGAGAGGATTTTAGCACTGTTTCACAGCAAGTGCAGTAGCTGCTTCTGCACTGCAGAGGAAATGCTCCTTTTGGGGTCAGCCACCCTGCTGTAAGGCAGCTCCCTGGCCCTCTGCACTGGGAAGTTGCTTCACGTAGGAAGCCAGAAGGTATTTGCCAGGCAAATCCTAATAGAAGGGAGCATTTTTTTCCACGTGTCTCTTACTGGTGATGGCCTTAGTCAAGCAAAACTCTCACTTGGCTGTGTGATCAGCAGAGCATTCCCCAGATCCCACAGGGGTGGGATGGCAGTGGGTCACCATCAGTCCTAGTAGAGAGCTGGACTAGGAAAGGGATCTTGACCTCTAACTGGTTTCAAATAAGCTGATGGCAGAAAATCAAAAGCCTAAAAGAACAGAAATGTGCATGTGTGGTTATTCTAACAACAAATCTATTTAGTGAAAGAGGGGGAAGTTCCCTTTGAAGCACCGCAGTGCATGCCGCCCTGAAACACCCTATGGAAAGGTATTTATTCTGCCAAGGCACGTGTGTGGGTCCAGCACAGCAGCTTCTGTGACTTTGTTTAAAGATCAACAAATAAACAAAAAAGCTCCTTAAAATGCAATGATTTTGTAGTGCATTTTTGGCTTAGAAATCCCCAGCAGATAGCAAGAATTAACTCCCAGCCATTTGCCTGTGGAAGCATTTCGAAGAACTAATCCTGTAGGAGTGAAGGGGAGAGGAGTTCCCTGAATTTTGGTGGACAAGAAGTGCAAAAACAAAGGGATTTTTTCAGTATTTCCTTAAACTCGGCATTAATTTTTCCTGTGATTGTTTGCTTCAGGGTGTAAGTGTGGAGAATTGCATGTACACAAGGGAGGATAAAGTTCCCTGTATTTTTACATTCTTTTTCTCTGCAGTGAAGGGCTTCCTTCCATCATGCTACTTTATTTTGCATATTTTCCTTTTTTTTCCCCCCTTTGTTTTTTTCAGTTGCCCACCTCTGCATGGAAAAGAGGTGCTGAGGTTGTGTCAGGACATCTAAGAGCAGTGGGAAGCACCCAGAGGAGGCAAATGATGCATGATCCATTTTCCCAAGGACAGTGGCACTGCTGGCCCTGCAGAGCCCCGCAGCCATCTTCCAGAGTGCCATAAATCCAGGAGTTTAGCAAGACTGGAGAGCCTCTGAAGAGATGGGATGCAGTATGTGCAGCCTTCCCCACTGAGGGGCAGGAGGATGTTCCTTGTGCTGCTCTGTCCAGAGAGGTCACCAGTATCAGCCACTCTCCAAAGATGCTCTAAGCCAGCAGAATGAGAGACTGTGAGGAAAGGACAAGTGTTAGTTGTTCCTTCACCACAGATTTGTGTGGTACCTGCATGCCCAAACATCCACCCTGTCACTTCTGTAGTGGGTTTATATCCTGAAAATGAGGCTTTNCCCCCAACATCTGTGATTAGACCTTGAACAGAACCTTTTCATGCATGCCCATGGTAGAGGAAACTTGCTCTTTTTCTGAGTAACTGGTAGAAGAACAAAAGGAGGTTTATTTTCTTTTAGCTGTAAAGGTCTACCTTAAATTAAGTAAACTGTTTCCCTGAGGGAGAAAGTGTCCAGGTACAGAATGTTCAAAAAGGAAATATTCAAAGTGTCTACTGTGTCCCTGAAGTATTTGTTTTAAAGTATGAGGGCCAGAGCAAAAAATAGAAGATTGTTTTCTAATTTGAAAGCAAAAATACCTCTTGCAGGTGACAGAAAATGAATTGACCTTCTTTGGTCTCAGTACTGCAGCCCATGAAGTGCAGGAGTGCTGAGGAGCCCTGGAGAAGCTGCCATTGCTGAGATGGCTCCAGTCCCAGTGCACAGCCTGGGAGCGTGGGGGCAGGAGCCAGCCCGTGGCCGAGGCAGCCCTGCTGTGTGCAAACTGTCAATGTTCCACCATTGGAACATGGGAAAGAATTGTGTCTGTGGGAATCTGAACACTGCTGTGTTTTATGTGAGGGAGGGTAGGAGCATTGTCACTGGTGCTTCAGCAATGGAGGATCCACACCTGGACTTTATGGGGGTTAATTTTGTGGTTTCTTTTGCTGTTGTGAAGCAGCGCTTTTGAATCAGTCCCAAGTAAAGCCTTGTGATCCAATGGTGACAGCACCTAACTTGCCATGGGCTTTTCTGAGACAAAATGAACTTCTCTGCTGTCAGCCAACTCAACTAATGTCACGTGTTCCTGGCTTGGTAGATCCTAGATGAAGATTTTTTTAAACTTTTTTGTTTCCCCTCCTCACTGACTTGGAAAGCTGCCCATAAATGTGCATTATGTTACCTCATGCATCGCTGCCAATAAATGTGGCTGTAGAACACTTTTCAGTAGAACCTTGCCTTTGACTATAATTTTTTCATTCCTTTGATAAGCAAAGATATAGTTTCATGTGTTCTTTACTACTTGCTGTGAAAGTGGAAGAGAAAGGAAGGCTGTTGGATGGGTGGTGGTATTCTCCAGAGTTTTCTTTCTCTTTCAGAACAAACCAGTTCAATGTGCTAATTTCATTGCTCCTATTTCTCTTTGCCTTGCAGTGTTTCCAGGAACACTGTGTTTATTTGGGAGATTGTTTGATGATGGAAACATCTCACTGCTGTTTGGGTGAGGAGTTCCCTATTCTGGCTTATCAAGGATGTGGTGGTGGGCACACCAAGCTCTTCCATACTCATTAAGGTGCAATAAAAATCCCAGGTTATAGAATCATCTCAGAGGACTGATGAGTGAGTGTGGCATTTGTACTGCCAGCTGAATTTAGTGCTTTGAGGAAAGCCCATAGACAAAAGTCTTTTTTGGACTGTGACAGTATCTAGATACTCAGTGAACATTAATAGCAATATTTAGTTTTAGTAGAATTGGTGTAAAATTTGAGGTCTTGATTTCACAAGCACAATTCTGTATTGCTGTGCCTCCAGGATATCCATCCATCCATCCATCTATCCAGGATGGGTCTGAGCTTTCATTGACCATAACTTGCAAAACTAGGTAAAGCACACTGCAGCCTGGCAGGACTGAGCTTGGACTCAGGAGAGCCAGTCCCCAGTTCCAGGGTCATGGGCTGGTGGTTTGAGTGGAAGAGGAGCATGGACAGAATAACATAAGATAAAGAACAAGCACGGCTGGAGCTTAACCTTGGGAAAACTCCAGTGTGTCTGCAGTATCCCTATTCCTCTTTAGGCAAAGGGAATAGCTGCTGTTCTTACTCACTGGACTGTGAGTTGGGGCAACAGCACTTCTCTTTCTCAACTGAGCAGTTGTGACCCAGAAATCCTTGAGAAACAGTAAATAAGGAACCCACCTTGGCACTTCTACTGAGTCATTTTTTCTAAAAAAAAAAAGAAA
>VZTT01076601.1:5679-20297 GCA_013400855.1 Buphagus erythrorhynchus | reverse complement strand
CAGCAGACGCTGATATTCTATTTTTTTTCTCCTGAAGCAGTGATTCCAGTATCATCAAATATTTGGCTGAGGAGCAAAAATCTAGAGACTAAAAGAGGAAGAGTCCTTCCTGGCACAGTGAGGTTGTGAAGCAGGATTTTAAAAATCCCTTTTAGGTGCTGGCAGAAAGGCAAAGGAGGCAGCTGGGAACTGTTAATACTGCAGCCAGGACCACACAGCTCTGCACAAGCAATTGCATCTCCAGCATGAGGTGTCCCCAGCTTTCTTCACTGGCAGTGCACTGAGACCATCCTCCAAATACATGATGTGTTCAAGTGATAAAAAGAAAAGGGCTCCAAATGGAGTCCACATGCCTGTAGAGCCTCCTCTCTCATCCACCAGCCTATTTCAAGGACATACAGCAGCATCAGCTGAGTGAACAGGTGTTGCTCAGTTGGACGCAGCACAGAAATCCAGACTCATAAAGGCTGGGTGGGTTTTTTTCTCTTGGAGCAAATAAACCCTGCTCTGTCTACCAATGTACCAGCAGAGGAANCTTTTGGGGCTAACCACTGTATGAATCCATGCCAACATCTTTAGAAGAACTTGCTTGTGCTGGAGTTCAGTAGCTGGTTAGGAAATTTAAGGGTGGTTTTTTTTTTTGAGCTTACTCTCTTTTCCCAGAGAAAGTTTTCTTTCTCTGCCTATTTTGAAAGTAATCTCTGTCTCATGTCAAGGGAGCATATGCACTGTATGCCAGAGATTTAATGTGATATGCATACATCAAGCTCTCAAATTGGTGCAGGAAAGGGTGGTTTAAATCTGCCATCTCCAACATACAATCAGAGAGTTTGAGCTAGACTTCAGAACAGTTCTGTCCAGAGCACAGAGCTAATAAATCATGGAATAGTTTGGGTTGGAAGGGACCTTGAAGATCATCTACCTCCATCATCCCTGTCCTAGGCAGAGACAACTTCACATCTCCAGGGATGGGATGTGGGAATCTTTGGACATGTTTAGACCTAGCAGAAATCTCTGAGCTACCACCAAACCAGAGCCACATCTGAAGCAGTACAGTCACATTTGAGCGATGGTGTGCTCAAGCTCTACTAATTGTTTTGAGAATCAGAACAACAAAGTGTAATTACACTGTTTCCACAGTCAGCTCAGAATTCTGATCACTGCCAAGGTTGTACACTTTGGCCCTACAGCGAACTGGAAGGGACAGCATCTGGATTATGGTTTCATTAGTAATGGTGAAATTAAAGTCAACATCAGTAAATCTAGTGTCTTTAGGCATAAAACTGTGTTGCAAACTCTCATTATATCCAGTGGAGATGTAGTCCATAGAGTCAGGGCCATCTGACAAGTGACCCAGTTCACACTCAGGTAGATACTTAGTGGTGGGTCAGCTGAAATGCCCTCCAGGCTCTACTGTCCACATCAATCACATCTCTGCTGACAAATTGGAACTTGGATATCTGGCTTGAAGGCAGACACTTGGATGTAAGGCAAATGTAGAAAGACATTTTGGAAGGTAAGATAAAGATGACACAAAAGATGAACTCAACCATAACAGCTTTTGGCTTCAGCCTACAGGTTAATTTTCTGGACTACATGCCTGTTACCAATAAAGACTGAGAAGTAACAAGGCTAATAAGTAAAATTCTACCACAGGTTATGCTAAACTATAAAGACCACTGCCACCCATAGTATCTCTGAAAAATACTTAATGCATTATTTTAAGCAGACTAGCAAATACTCATCATCTCTTCTACCCCCTTCCAGCCCAGAATATATACTCTCCTTTAAATCAACAAAAGCACAATCACAGTAGCAAATCTGTTTGTAAGAAATGTTGTGCTTCACTTCTCTGTGTCTGCAGCAGAAAGAAGAATTACCAATATGGTTTATTTTATTTTGCCCATTTAATTCTGTTTTGCTCCTATATAGTTCAATTCAAATATAGGTACAAGTTCATGATATAAAATGAGGGCACACAGCGACTAAACTTTCTGTTTCCAAGGTCTCCGTGACTACCCCAACATCCAGGTGCCTGTCTCCTTAGCTTTCTCCTTCTGGAACATCTAACATAAAATGAAAAAAGAAAGAAGCTAAAAGCTAAATTCCATAAAATGTTCAGATTTTCCTCAAAAAGTGGTATAAGACTGTGCCAGGCAAGCAAGTACACCAGACACAATTCAAGGTTCATCATGCTGTCAAGGACGGTAGCAGACACTTTAATGGAAAAATCAAAGATAAAAAATTCCCATAGCCACCAAATCCTTTATGCCATTCAGACAGGAACAAGAGGCAACAGGTAACACATTGGTGGTTCTAACAAGAACAACTTTTCACAAAAATTCTCAGTTTGTATGATTAAAGCATAGTTACTTATATATTTCCATGTGTGCCAATACGCACATACACGCTCAGCTCTCTCCCAAAGTTTGAAAGGCTGACACAATTTTGGGGGGGAAAGCAACCAATAAAAATCTCCCACAACAACAGATACAGTATCACTTAGAAGGAAAAGACAGAAAGATTGTTTTTCTCCTTACCCAGAAAAATCAGCAGAATACTGTCCATAATCAAAGATATAGACCCTAGTAATTTGGCACACACTGAGGTATCCTAAAGCGAAAACAAAGCAATACCTGGAAAGAAAATGGGGAAAAAATTTCAATTAAAAATTATAAACATTTCTCCACTGAAAAAAGTATCTTTTCAATACAGTTTAGTCTCTGATTATTGCTACAAAATACTACATAATAGGAATCTGTAATTACACTTTTATTCTGCCTCAGGTTTTTTTTGTAATGTTTATTCTATGCAAGCACATACTTTATTATTTTGAAGTGTGCAGTATGACAATATAAATTCTATTGTCAGTAGGCAAAATATCTATTCACATAAATAAAGCGTAGAATTTATAATTGTAAGCGCCACTGTAAAAACTGGAAGTCCTATAAAGAGAAAATTAATCCGTTAAGGGTTTTTTGTTTGTTTGTTTTTTGTAGTTCAGAATTAATTTTTGTCTGTATGAGCATAGAAGTTTGGAAAATGATAGATCAAATAATTTCCATTGCACGTACAGCTATGCATTCAAAATTCACTACCACAAATCATACTGCTGCTGTTTTCAAAGGAACTGGAAAAGATCTGTAATTTTCAAATACACATCTTAAAACATATCTGAGTGAAAAATCAACAGGACACCTTTCCTCTTCTGTTAAGCTGATCCTGAGCAAAGGTAAGAAAAAACACATATACAAACCACCTTATGAAAGTGTTATACGTATGATAAAATTAGTTTTACACACCTTTTTCTCAACTACACACTAATGAGAACTGATTTGCTAGTACATCTTACAAAATCTGCCAGATATTCTTTGAAGCCCAAAAGGACAATGAATGCCAGCAGGAACTTCACTAATCCTTTAGGATTTTAATGTATGAACTGTAAAGTCTTTATTTCATATTCACAAGACTGATGTGCAATCCCTACAGCAGACTGTATAATGCATCCAAAATCCAGTTAGAATGAAAATATTCATACAACAAACTGAAAATCAGAGCCAGGACTGGATTTAGGTCCTGGAACTAGTGAGGGACACTGCAAGACAACCTTGGAACATGACTTTCTTTTACAGATAAATATTTTGCAAAAACTTGTTAAAATATTAAAATTTAAGGTCTTTGAAATTATTCTTCAATCTGACACTCACTACATAGAACACTTGCAGTTTAATCTTTAACTGAAAAATGTGCTATATATAAGGCATTTAATATTTTAAAGCATCCAACTTTGAAATTACAGATTACCTTATATATCATTAAATAATATGTGTTTTGGTGAAAAGAAAATTTTAGAGTGTCTGTTTTAGCAATAGTTTATTTTCTGTTTTCATTAACATTCATAATCCAGAAACAGTATTATACTGGGTGACTAACCAGTACAAAAGTGCTTGTAGTAAGAATACACTGGCACAGGTTGCCCAGAGAGGTGACAGATGCCCATTCCTGGAAACATTCAAGGTCAGGTTGAACAGGGCTCTAAATAACCTGATCTAGTTGAAGATGTTCCTGCTCATTGCAGGGTGGACTAGATGTCCTTTAAAATTCAATTCAAACTAATCCACAATTCTATGAAATAAACATTAGTCATCATAACCAACGTGGTAGGAGTTTCTCACAACATTCAGTTAATACCCACACTGAAGTTAAAGCACAGAAATGGAAGAAAAACAAAACACCTTAAACTTCTTGATTAGATTCCAAATTTCAGTCTAAAACAAAAGCTGTCTTCCAACAGAGCAGTGAAATTGGCTGCTATGTTGCACTCATCAAACACAACTATGAATCTTAACTATCTTCCAGCTACGTCAGCCACAGTTCCAAGTTACACACAGACTAGAAGACTGTAAATTTTTAATTGATGAGTAAAACACAGGAACCTGCAACCCATACAATGCTTTTCAACTTCCAACTGCATCTCTGCACATTAGTCATGCCACATCATATCCCTTGTTGATAAGAAATGCCACTGCATCAGGCAAAGTGCAGCAGTATGTTCTCCCCTAAAGAAACTTAAAAGGTTTATGACAGCTTGCATCATTCCTGTAGTTTCTTCTGCAGGTTTGTAGTGCAACTTGCTGATCATCCTAACTCTCATATAAATCGAACTTTACATAAAAAAATTCAAATAAGATCTGAAAATGTTTTAAGAACTTTCTAAAGTGCTCTTACTGCATGTTATTTACTTTCTTCAGGGATTCATTCACCAAAAACTCCCCTTCAATCAGGAAATTGAGTTAAGTTTTGCAGAGCTCAACCACATCAAGTTTTACCCAACTACAAAGCTAATTACAGGTTGCACACAAATGCAACAGTTTTACCCAAGGCTAAAGTTTCTCCAACAGTAGAAAAGCAATTGGTCTTAAAAGTCAATGTTACTCTATACTTGCTTCTCACTGTATAATGTTCTTGTGAGCAGAAAGACAAAAGTATTTCACACTGAACATGAACAGCTGCACAAGTAATTTTTACATAAACTGACCAGTAATGAACACTGTATTATGTAACAGAAAGACACAAAAACATTCATTAAAATATGTCTGAGATTAATTCCCAGGATCTTTGTCAATACGACCTTACTTTATCTACCAACAGATGCAACAAATTCAGACATATCTGGGATACACTGTAGCACATACCAGAAAGCAGAACACTGTGATACATTTAAACTCCTGATTAAAAAGTTTAAAAAAACAAAAGAAATTAAGCAAACAATACTGGATAGCCTGTTATATAGAAGGGCTTTTCTTGTACAGGTATTCCATATAATATTTAAATTCCTTACAATTTTGAACTTCTCAGAACATTAATAACAGTATGTAATATATTCTACCCATAAAATTTTATCTTTCCTTTAAAAAGAAATATATCAAGTAAACTATTCAATGCTTTTTAAAAGTATATTCTAACGCATTATAAATGAAGTACCTTAAACTATACATGAATATTACAATATATAGAAAATACTAAGTAAGCAGCCTCTCCATGTACTTCTTCACAGAAGGTGTTCACCAAGAGAATATCAGTTCAATTCTATTTTTTAAAAAAAGGTAAATTAATCTCTTATTAGCAAATGAAATAAGTTGTCCTATTCACTATTTTTTATCTAGTCATTTTTTGACAAATAACATTAAGCAACACACTTATCAGGAATTTTTACCTGCATGTATACATATAAAACCAAAAAGCATCATTCTATCCAAATATGTATATACACACACACACAGAGGCATACAGGGCTTGGTTCCTTCTCATTACATGAACTTTCTTCTAGTCTCCAAACATCCTGATGGAATTTGATATACATTTCCTATTACACTTTCTACTGCTAACATTATGTGAAGTAACTCCTGAAACACTATTTCTGCTAATGCAGAAAACTTCAATCTCATCCCTGTACTCCTCTTTTTTATTTTCCTCACAGGTTTAGCACAGCCAACACAACATTCACACCAGCATTGCTCACTTCAGTGCAAAATGGTTGGATTTTGTTTGAACAGCTGATTTTTTTTTCCTACAGGCAAAGCATTTTTATCCAGTGTCACCTTATAAATTCACTTCCCATGACACAGCATCATGGTTTAACTCCAGCTGGCGGCCACTCCCTCATTGCTCCTACCATCCACAGGGAAAGGGAGAAGTGAAAGAAAAGGCAAACCTCATGGGTTGAGATAAGCACAATTTATTAAGTACAACTAGATATCATAATAACAATAAATATGCTAATACTGATAATAATAATTGAAATTACAAGGAGAGGAAGAACAAGTAATAGAACCCAAGAGAAAAGTGATGCACAGTACAATTGCTCACCACCTGCTCACTGAGGATCAGTCCCCTTCCAGATAACTCCCCCCAGTTTATACACTGACCATGACACTCTGTGGTATGGAATATCCCTTTGGCCAGCTCAGGTCAGCTGTCCTGGCCCTGCTTCCTCACAGTTTCTTGTGCACCTCCTCACTGGCAGAGCATGGGAAGCTGACATGCATCTGCCCTATAGCAAGCATTACCTAGCCACAACCACAATGTCAGTGTGTTATTAACACTATTCTCACACTAAATCCCATGAACAGCAATGCACCAGCTACTAGGAAGAAAATAAACCCCAGTCTCAGTCAAAAGCAGGACATACAGCAACCATTCTGCCCAGCACATCATGTATAACCAGAGGACATAAAGGCTCAGACAAAGTCTCCACCTAGCCCAGGATGCAGAACTGTGTCCTCCCCACAGCAGGAGCTCAAACACAGATGCCCAAGAATGCAGATGAGCAGAACAAGCACAGAAGCTGCTTCCCAGTGTTCTCCCACACTCAAACAATCGGCACTTTATAGACCCAGATTCAAAACACATTATCCATGTGTTTAAAATCCTCAGGATACTATACCTCTATCAACTTCTGACTCCAAAGCACACCTTTATCTTTACCAACCTCTGTTGCTCCAAATACACTTGAGAAAAAGCTGTTAATTTCAACATCTTCAGCATAACTATACACAAATTTGATAGAACTGAAGGAGCCAGCAGAACCTACTTATATAACACTGCCACATATTTAAGAACATAAAGATTACATATGTGATTTAAAAGCAGAACCCCCATCTTTTACCTGTGTTCCTCAGAAATTTTGAGTAGCTAGCCAAGAAAGAACATCCACAGGTTAGTTCTAGAGCTTTACATCTGCTGATGAGCAAGCTGAGCAGCACACAGATCCAGGCTAACAATCAGCCAATGAATGTTATGTTTTTGCATAGCAAGGGGTAGGAGTTGCATTTTTATTTTACACTTTTGGGGAACTCAGCATCTTAGTTATAAAATGTATGTTCCTACCATACCTCTCTCTGTTTGCACAAAATGCAGCAAAAATAGAACTGTGACCTTGACAAAGGCAGGCTCTGAGAGATGTCATAACAGCTTCTGTTATTTTAGGCTCTTCTCATGCAGTAGAAGGACAACAGCACAATATGCTATTTTACTGGAAGAAAGTTAAATAAACCAATCAAAACAGGGTGCTTTTTTACCAGCTAGTTGGCACATACTACAGATTTAGCCTTGAAATAAAGGTTCCATGTCCAGTCAAGATCAACTTCTTCCACTATGTTAGGAAAAAGTACTTTTCTTTTCTTTAAATATATAATTATTCTGTTTCAAAAGGCAGGCCTAGACACCATATAACATACTGCATTGATTCTTAGAAAAGGTGACAGAATGGCCTCTGACTTTTCCCAAGCCCTGTGCTGAAAGCTGCTGCCAGGTTTTGCTTGTTTTTCTACAGATTACACCAAACTAATAAAAAACAAAACAAAACAAAAACTAAAAAAATTAAATTCTTGCCTCTAGGGTCAGACCAGAATTCTTATTAAAATCCAGCTAAATTTATTTCTTTAATTCTAATTATCATAATCAATTTACATTGTTCACACAGAGAAAGTCAACTCTGTGCAGTTAGAACATACAATATCTGCTTACAAAACTTCAAACGGAAAAATGTACATCAAAAAAAAGTCCAAAGTGTCAAAACTAAACATCTAATTCTGCAATCATCCAGCACAAGCCAACAGAAATACTGGTTAGAATTAGCTTCGTTTCGACTCTCTGAGAGCTGCAAGGTAAGCTACTCTTCCCCAGTCTGCTGTTTTAACACCAAAAAAATTTCCCTACTTACACAATTTATTTATGTATGCATTATTGACATACATAATCGGTATTTCTTAGGAAATGGATCAGTTTTATGATGTAAACAGTAACAGCCTCAGAACGTGTGTGCCTCTAAAATACAAGCAATATTAATCTTTGTGGCCACTCAGAAGCCTCTGATTCACACACTAGTCTGTCCCTTCTGATTACTTCAAGTGGAGATTAAAAATGCATTGAAATAAACAACAAATAAAAAGACAAAAACAGACTGTCTATGAGCCCATTTCCAGAGAAGGAAACACTCATATCATCATGCTTTGGTGACAAGCAATCTGACTATCACGTTCCACCTATTTTCAACCCTCAGCTGAAGACTTTTGAGTCTGACAGCCATTTTAAAGCAAAATTAACAAGTGGACAGAGTTCCCCAACATTTAGATCCAACAGCAGTGTGAAAAACGAGGTTCAGCTTCCTGGTAGATTTTAAGAAGTTTAATAAACGACAATAAGAGACAATAAAGCTAAAGGTTATAACGGCCGGGTGCTTGGCATTAGCCAAGAGCACACACTAACTCAGAAAACACTTCTTTAAATGCATCAACCTGTTGACCTGTTGTATATTCATAGACCTTCATTTATTATGCAAAATCACCCCCCCCCAAACTGTAAATCAACATTTTTTATTTTTTTTTTTACTTTTTTTCCTTGTGGCTCCTTCTTGTCAGTGCACTCCCTGATAACAGAGATCAATAAATCCTTTCCCTGGAGTTCTAGTGCTCGTCACCCCTGTCTTTATCCAAATAGGATAATCCAAGAATGTGAAAAATTTTCTGATTATCTTTTTACCATTCTCTGAGTTAGTTACGTGAACAAAAGCTGTTTACATCACCATGTTATAGTCCAAGAAAAAAATACATTTATCACACTATTATTTCTAAGTTTTGTTAGCAGCAGAACTAAAAAAAACTTTGAAAAATTAATTCAACAAAGTTTTCCAACATTATACATATAGGATTCATTTTAATTTTTGTGAAAAGCCAATAGTATAATATGTACTTATAACAATAGCCCAGCACAGCGAGGGCAGGAGGGCTGCACAGGCTCAGCAGGGCAGGCCGCACTGAGCAGGCCTCGCCGAGCAGGCCGTGCCGAGCAGGCCTCGCCGAGCAGGCCTCGCCAAGCAGGCCTCGCCGAGCAGGCCTCGCCAGGTCCGGGCCCTGCAGCCAAGCCCCACAGGGCCCTGCTCAGCCGGCAGAGGAAGCTGCTGGGGCCGTGCAGGCCCCTGGGCCTCCTGCACACAAACACACACAGGGCTGGGTACGTGAGGATTCGTCAGCTCCATTGTCCCAAAACCATTTGCGGTGGCTTGACTGTTTGTTTACTCCAGATCAGCTGCTGACATTATCTCTTGACTAATGTATTTTGATGTTTTGCTACATAATGGCAACATAATGGCTGGGCAAAGTAAATCTTTACCAACCTAAATTAAATGATCATTCCAGTTATAGCTACAGGCCATAATCCAAATGCAACATTAATACATGACAAATGCAACACATATACTCTTGTCGAAAACACACTTCAGATCTTCCATATGCACCCTAAAGTTACATTCTCTTGCTTTCCAACCACTCCCCCTGCTCCCTCCAATTCTGGAACATCTCAAGGACAAGGAGACCAGCTTCAGACTCTCATAAATGAGAGGAACATCATCTAAAACAGAAGACAGGCAGTAGGGAGGGTGCCTTCATGCCTTCCCTGGAATGGAAGAAACATATTGTGTGATTCATTCTTTCTGTAGGACTCCAAAAAGAACACAGAACTAGGAAAGGTGGGAATAAATAAATTTATTTGATCCCCTAGAAAACTCAAAGCTGAGAGCTGAAGTTGCCTAGGTCCTAAATTTATTGTTAAACTGAGATGAGACATGAGGGGTCACTTAAGTTCTCTCTCACTTGAAAAAACACATTGTGTCATATCAACCCGTATTTCTGCAATCACTTGAAAGTATAACAGTAAATAATGCAGATAAGAGCGCCAAGTCTGACCTCTGCATTTGAAAAAGTTGACAATAGTACAGAGCACTTAAAAATACAAAGAATGCCTAATAGCTTCACAACACAAAATCTGTGAAGGCAGAACTCCACGATGCTGGAATCTGCCTTACAAAGTCCTGATGAAAGAAATAGAATATTGAGATCTTCTGACAAAAATGAGTACTCATAACTCAGAAAACAAATAGCTGACATGTTGGTGCTGTAAATTTTCATCTGTTCAGTCATTTGTCTACATAATATTTGCCTAGCTCTAGGATGTTTCAGCATCACAGCATGCATGCAAGTGATTTTATGCTTCCTCTTTCTTCTACGTGATACATAAGTAACTTTTCTGCAAACACCAGAACTGTGCCCAGTATCAATAATTTTGCAAATCAGCAGAAACCCGTACACCAGAGTCAGAAAAGAGTTTCCTATTAGGAGCTCGGCAGCAACACAACTTCTGACAGTATTTTTAAGGTAATAAAAACGTCATTGACAATAATAGGACTACTGCAAGTGCTACCTTAAAGAACAGGCCTAATAGTCATAATGGTTTAGAAGTGGTAAACTAAAACTGCTAAATGCAAAATATTTTGTAATAATTCTATTTCAGTGGACCAGTAAGCTTTATACAAGAACTCACAGGTAGTTTAACAGAACAAGTTCTCTGATGGCAAAAAAATAACAAGGTCAATCATTAAACCTATCACTGCTGTTAACTCTGCACTTGGCAAGTATCATCTTGGATGAAGATAAGAGGGAGTTGTTATTTCCATTCACCCACTCATCACCCTGCTCCAGTTACACACCCCCTTGTGCCCCATGCACATCCCCACGTTCTGTGGGAAAGGAGCAGATTCCCAGCTGCTTCAGCCCTCCCATCTCTGCTGCAGCCCCACATCTTTGCCTTGAGACACAACACCTGAGGCAGAGAAGCAGCATGGCTGCAACACTGCCAGGAGAGAGAGAGGTTTGTTCAGCCATGAGGTGATGCCAGCCGGAATTTGTGTTCAGCCAGCCAGGAGACATTTTCTGCATGTGTTCGGGATGGCAGCAGCTGGGGAACATACAGGACATGATTTGCTGAGAAGGTGGCTGTGCAGCCAGAATCAGTACACAGGGCAGCCAGCAGATTAATAAATAACCCAACTTCCTGTAAGCAGCATACAAAACAAAAGGCCAAAGGAATCAGGTTCAGTTACAAAAAACAAGTATTTTAATGATTCCAAGACCAAAGGAAAGCCAGGAGTTTGTGCTAACAATCTAACACAGCTGCATTTTCTTTTAAGCCGTTTTTCAAAACAAAATGCCCTTCAGAGGTATTTTATCAGAAGGGATGATGGTATTTATATTCCCCACCCTATTTCTTGCTTTGCCTCTAGGAAGGAATCAAACAATTCTTTGTTTTCAGCAAGATATTGAATCAGCTGCAAACCCCACAGCTGGTCAGACCTGCACCAACACTGCAGCCCTATACCTTGCTGAGCTATTCACAACATCTTGCAAACAGACACGTCTCAAACAGCACAGTGACTGCAATAAAACATTTCTGAAACAAATAAAACCATTTCTGAAAAATACAATTTGCTTAAAACATAGCATAAATTAAATGCCTGATTTTCTCCAATGCTTGACACTCCTTTAACGTGGCAAGACCTATCCTGCCAGATGATTTGTTTCATTTCTATCCAATCCCCATCCCCCAGCTAAGTTAAAGCACTGCTCCAATGTCCTATCTTCTGCATCCTTTAATCAATGCATGCCGATGTATAGAACATTCACATGATGCATCAACGTCACCACTGTCACAGTATTTGTCATGTGGTCCTGCAGAAACACACGCAGAGACCTAAATCAGCTGTTTCCTGCTGTCAGTCAGGAGAAAACCTGTGGGTAGCTCCATTTTCTTTACTCAATGATGAAGCTTGACACAGGAATAGAAGATGGCAACTTCTATTTTTGTGTAGATTTTTCTCCTGCATGTGAGAAACACTAATAACTATTTCTGGGGATGAATTTGAGATACTCCACAAAAAAGGATGATACACAATACACGAGGAACCCATTACGACAAAGCCTTGCGTTTATTTTTGGAACATTTTTCATGCTTCCAGTTAGCAATGGAAAACAAAAAAAACCAAAAACCCCCAACAAACAAACAAAAACCACACACACAAAAAAAAATTCACAGCAAAATAAATACCTATTCAATGACAGTCCAAGTCATGACATAATCACTTTGGGAAGTGACCTACTTCAATCACAGGTAAACAATATTGCACAAAGATGTATTTATGATCTTTAAATTAGAAAGTAACTATGATGCCCAAGTATGCATGCACATATTACACATACCTTTTTAAATTTTGGATTTATTGGAATACTGTCTTGATCCTATTTCATGCATATTTCAACTCAGCAGCACTTTTGGCCTACCACAGCCACTAAACTGCTTGCACCCTGGTTTGTCACCTCCCTGCTCTTCAGTGGAGATACACAAACCACTCATGTTTGTCATTTTCTAATATGCTTCAAAAATTTCCCTCTAAATTCCCAGTGCAAATTATCTCAGAATTTATTAAATTTTAAAAATTAGAATGGCTCAGGTTATTCCAGACAAATTAATCATATGGCCTGTCCCTCACAGTAAGTTGTATGAAGTCAATTAATAGATACTTTTGGGTAAATTTAATCACAATATATGCTAATGGAAGAGACTACATTTCTGTAAAAATGCAGTCTTCATGTCAATGCTAAGAGGAATAAGGAACTTCACGTTGTTCATCACTTATCCTTTGAGATATGAGGTTAAAATAATGAATTATTCACTTATATCTATACCCATTTTACTGCCATTTGTCTATCACTCCTCATCAAGGTGCTCCATTACCTTCCTGAGTTATTCTCTCTCTTCTATTTCCTAATGTAAGAACTCACTATGGACCTCAACTTTCAATTCATTGAATTTACATAATAGAAAAAAGCCATTTAAGATTCTCTGAAGAAAATAAATAATCATCAACCTTACTTCAACAATTTCTTTCTCCCAGCATTCAAACACTTCTCATACTCACCGTCTAGAAATTTCCTCATACTGCTGGTTTCTTCTGTTTTGTACAGGTAGGGATATGACCAAACACAATGAGCCATTCTTTATGCAGGTTAAGACCTTTTTTCCTCATCACAAACAGGGTGTCCAAACAAATGAACTTCTCACTCCCAAATCTTTTGCAACACTGATTTATCAATGAACAAGATCTTCTGCTGCTAGCAGGACTGTCTAGAGACAGCAAGTTACACACAAAGAAGGCATCTGTAATCATTTGGCCAGCTCAAAGCTTCCTTTGTGAAAGTTTTTATTACTTGAGTTCTTTTATCTACAGGTAACACAAAAGTCAAAAAAGAATTCTAAAGAGTCATGCGTGAATTTTAAATCTGAACTACAAAAAAGAGACTAAGAAGGCAGTTCATCTTTAGTTGTACTTTTCGTGTCTGGTACTATTGTGAATTAGGAAATATGCTCAAATTTCTTCTTCATTATAATTTGAGCTATTATATAGTGAAAAACTCAGTATTTATTAAAAACCAAGTATTATCAATTCAAATTTGTTAAACTCAGAGCAACAGTTTAAAAAGTAATTTACAAGAAATAGTTTACACCTTTTTGTTCATAGCAAGAAATACACATCACATAGATGTAGAAATAGTTTACTATGATGACAGTGGCAAAGGTCCCACTGCATGTTAGACAATTCACTGTAACACCACTGAACAGCCAGCACAGACAGGCAGAATCAAGCAAGAGAAGAGACTCTAGCAGCCTGGGAAACCTATCACAGACTCATAGTATAATTACAAATAGGTGGTTTAAATCAAGATCCATAAATGCAGTGTTCCTCTTTATACAGCTGTTCTCTAGGCATTCAAATTCCCATTGTATAAATCCACAGAATCTTGATATTTAGTTGCCAAATTTACAGAGCTATTTCAATCCCTCTGACTGCCCCATCTATGTAACACATACAGAAACACTTGGTGCACAACAGCATTCCTTAAGCAAGTGTGTTAGAGATTACAATTCACTGAACTGAATTGCAGGATCATAGAATACAAGATTGGAAGGGACAAGAATCACCTGATCCAACCTTTCCTGGCAAAAGCACAGTCTAGACAAATGGCCCAGCACCCTGTCCAGCTGATTCTTTAAAGTGTCCAGTACTGGAGAATCCACCACTACACTGGGGAGATTATTCTAATGCTTCATTGTTCTTACTGTGAAAAACTTTCTTCTTATGTCTAATTGGAACCTTCCCAGGCTTAACTTGTACCCATGTCATTTCATCCCTTTTTTTCCAAGGAACAATGTGAATTCTCCATTTTCTC
>VZTT01076600.1:8113-24954 GCA_013400855.1 Buphagus erythrorhynchus | reverse complement strand
AGCTATGAGTGCAGATGAAATAAGGAGGGAATGACAGGGCATGGATCGTTCCACCACCACTGTATCTGATCCTGGTACCAAGCCACATATGGGATGAGGTCACAGATTTGTGCATCTATCGGGGGATAAAAACCATTTCCTGTGGGTAAAATTTGTGTCTCTCTAGAAATGCTATATCTGATGCATATGTTGTTCAGAGGCACTGCAAATTCTCTTCTGGAAGCTCACAGATAAAAACACTTTCCTCAGAGAAACCAAGATAAATCTTTGCTTCTCATGCACATCTCAGAGTCTGCCCAAAATGAATGAGGGAATAAGGACAATTAGAAGAAGAAAAAAGCTTCAATTAGCATACAAATATCTTGATAATCAGGCAATAATAGCAAAGGAAATGCAGAAAAAATACATGACAGTTTAATAGATAATTCTTAAAATACTATATTTTGTAAGGTTTGTTGAAGTGTATATGTGACATTTTAATGAGGTTGTCCCAACATGCAGTATTTTTAAAGTTTGCTTGAGTATAGTAGGAATTCTTTATATTAATGAATTGCAACCAGGGTATTGTGTTTTGCTCACAGAACTAGTCACAGTTTCTGCACATGCTCACTAAATTCCACACTAACATATAAATATTTTTTTACTATTTCTTCTATTTATTTAAATCCATGCAATGTTGTTTTCATTTGCAAATATAAAGGAAAGAGATAATGGCACAAAGAGGAGAGGCTGTCCTTTGAAATGTGAGCTTAAGTATAGGGGCTAAAATATCTAAAATAACTTCTTTCTGCTAAGAGTAGCTCAGTACATGGTATTATGAATCAAGTACCTTATAAAATTACTCTGTAGACACCAATTACTTACACAGTACATAATGCATTTTTCTGCTAGATAAAATTAAGTCTCAGCAATGAAACCACCATGCCCAACAACTTGCACAAGAAAAATGGAAAGAGGATACATAAATTAGTGGAACAAATGAAAGCTATGCTCTGATTTCAGCCAAAACTTAAATCTTAGCAGAAGTAAGTTTAGTGGTCTCAGAACTGAAATCACCATACCCAGCAATTGGTGCAAGAGAAAAAGAAAAGAGTATACATAAATTGGTGGAACAAACTAAAGCCCTTTCTGCTAGACTCTAATTTCAACCAGCTCTTAAACCCTCATGGAAATGAGTTTGATGATTTCAGCTGAATTTCACAGTTAGCATCAGAAAACTAGTTTCAATTATTAGCTACAAATTCATTTGATTAAAAGCCCCTAATCTGGAGATGCCCAGGACTCTGCTAGCTTGTAAATTAAGTTAACATTTTCCTTCACCTCAAGACAGGAGGATTGCTCAGAGCTAGGATTCAATGCACCACGTGTTTTACAAAGATAAACAAGTGCCTTATGTTACTTTAATACTTTAACCTTCATGAGCTACAAAGTATTCCTCTCAAAATATTTAAATATTGTTCTCTGATTGCTATTAGGAATCCACCATACTTCAGGGGAGTCTGGAAAGCAGGAACAACTCTTTTTATCAGAGGTCTCTGTCAATATACCAGACAGAAGCTGGGCCTAAAGTGCCCCTCGCTCTCCCCACCATAGGAGCACACATAGAAGGGGGAGATGTGAGAGAAGTTTATATAAATCTAGTGACTCTTCTCCCCCAGCCTCATGCTCAGTTGAGCTAGAGGATATGTTTACATGCAGTTGATAAGACAAACAGATTTAAGCTTCACAGAAGTATAGAATACAGGAATCTTCCATCGGCACCGTCTACCTCACGTGTTTCGGTTTTTTTAAAAGATACAGTAGAAAATTTTCNTAAGCTTCACAGAAGTATAGAATACAGGAATCTTCCATCGACACCGTCTACCTCACATGTTTCGGTTTTTTTAAAAGATACAGTAGAAAATTTTCTTTTAATATAAAATTTGCAGTATTTGAAATTATGTACCTAAAATTTATAGCAAAATATTAATAAAGCCCATTTTTATTCTTTCAGTTAGACACAAGAAAAAGCTGACATATGGAAGAGAGCTGTAAACAGAGAAAAGATGCACCTTTAGTCATTATGCCCTAGAATAACTTAAGAAGTGTCATTCAGGATTGGTACTGGATGCTCTGCAATGTAGTGGGGGAATTAGATCTGTTATCATTCTTCCTACTCTAATAAAAAATATAGAAGGAGTTAAAAAAAAAAAAGCCATGAGAAATTAACACAGAATAAAAGCATTTGGAAAAATCCAGAACCCATTTGCACTGGCAGCCCCTTGGTTACTAATGCTTCAAGTGCCCATGAATACTTTTGGCCCTTGCCCTTGTCTGGTGCAACTGACTGATGGAATACTCACAGAAATATACAGAATTTAGAGAATTCTGAATACAGAATACAAAAAATACAGTATTTTTAATCTACTTCCTCGGCAGCTTGAAAATCTTTGTGAAATCATACATCCACACAATTGTATTGCTTATAGAACAATGCTAAAGATTTTGAGGAGCATTAACCAGCATAAACTTAGCCTATCAATAAAGTTAAACTGCAGCTGCTTTTAGAGTGGAGGCATTCACAATAGTTTTCTATCCATTTCAATACTCTGTATTACACCAGTATTCTGCCGTTTTCTCTCTGTGTGTGTTATTCATCTGGACAAGATCTCTTTTCACTGGGAATAACAGAGTATGGGATTTATTGCTATAATGAAGTTCTTTCAAATCTCTGTTTTCTCTCTCTAAAGGACAGGAGGATAGGCGTTCATCTCATCAGGCAGCTTATTAGGATTAGCACTGAGTAAGACACCACAGAATGTCAAGCCTATCAGTTACTAAACATGCATCATACAAACTTTGTCTTTGCGAGAACCTCTGCTCTGCATTTGTCATCCACCTGAATAATTAACAAGTACATGCTGCCTGCCAGCAGCTTAGGGAATTAATTTTCCCAGATTAAATGCAGATCACGTTTGCAAAAAACTCAGACCACACACATTCTGCACTACTACCTTTCAAACATTAAAAGCAAGGAAACAAGTTTTAGTATGGTCTCTGCTGAGTCTGACCTAAAACTTATTTATTATAGGTATGACTTTATAATCATTATGAAGTGGTCAGAGAGGTTTTAACACCCAACTCATGCAACAAGCCAACAAGGAACTCTCTTCAGCTGGCATGAGAAGCTATTAAAATAAATCTCCACTCTAGAGTTGCTTCACTGCTTAATGCTATTCTATTCCCAAAATACTGAGAGTCATAGGGAAAATCTAATGCCTGTAAACACCAAGGGTTTTTTGAACTTGAAGTATTTACTCTAGGCTCTTTAAAAATAGATTTAGCGATGACAACTGCAGCATGCACTAGCATGTATATTGATGCCAGGGACTGGAAACAAATGAGGTATCTCATTACCTTACATTTTCTGTGATCTAAGTCAACACTTGCCCCAAAATCCTTGTCTTATAAAGATTGATTTCTATTTGAAATTATAACTATGACTGATTATTGAAAAAGATGATGAAAAAATCCTTTTGTGCTATGCTTGATGAAAATTGTTATTTTATATGATATAGGAATATTTATAATGACCTTAGGAAACTACATTCTCTAAGTATTTCAGTGGACAAAGGATTGAGACTTAGAGCTTCCAAGACAGCCTTTCTGAATGGCCATTCCTCAATGTACTGACAGGTAAGCAGCAATATAATGTAGTTAGAGGCTCATAGCAAATGGTACCAGCAGTTCAGTGCATAATAACAATCTCAAAGTTACAGATGACTACAAAAAACCTGCAAACATTGTCCCCAAACAAAAAGGACAGGAAATAAACCAAGTACACAGATGAACTTACACTAACTTCCTTAGGATGTGAGTGTAACAGGACAGCCTAAACAAAGGGGGGAAAAACCCTTCAATAGCAAAAGTATGTCACTCAAGGAGTCAAAGCCTACACCCTGTCAGACTCTGCAAGTTTTCTATGTACAGAACTCACAGCAAAGGTAACAGGAGCCATGGGTATACAAAATGCAGGACTAGCACCTCCATCTTAAAGAGAAGCTTCACTTCATTACGGCAAACAGTACCTTCCTGCTTTGTCTCTTCTGTCCTGAGATGCAGCATTTCTCCAGAAAACTGACAGTTCAAGACCTCCTGGGTGCATTAGTCTGGTCTTCAATTTGCCTTTCCTATTAGCTAAGCTTCTGAAGAATCATTTCCCCTGCACCATCTATCCCAAAGCAGATACTAGAGCAGCTTCCTTTTTGTTAAGTACATTGCAATATTTCTACTACCTTCTTAAAAACTGGAATTGGAGGGAAATTAACTTTTATTTATTGCACAATTATATTCATAGTACATAGAGCAGAAATAGATGACTACAGAACATGTTATACCAATAAATACCAAAAGCAGTGATTAAAGATGGCTCTTCTTTTTGCATTTAGTCTGAGCTTTGTACTGCTTGCAGCTTATGGGAATTAATGTACTAGTCCAATCTGAAAGTTATGAATTCAGAAAAGTGTACGTGCACATATCTGTATATCTCTTCAAAAACAAATGAACAAATAAAATAGTTAGAATGATTGTCAATTTAAAAAAACAAAACCCAAAACAACAAAACAACACCTAAAACAACCTACCACAGAGGTTGTTTTCTCCAATTTTAAGAGGTTTTATGATCTATTACAATAAACTAACATCTACTTGTTATGTAAAACACTGCTATATTTTGAATCTACATCTCCAAAAATCTTTCTATTCTCTTAAATTTACTATCAACAAATAAAGTGATTGGTACTTCTGTGACCTACATTAAAAAACATCAACTTAGTGTGAACGAATTACCAGTTAATCATCAGAGTAAACAAAAATCTATCAAAAAATTGTATTGAAGTGCAATACATATTACATTGCTAAATATTACTGCAATCATCTACACAAAAATCATCTTTTTGTTCTTTATTCATTAATAATCACACTCTCAGACAAATATTTTGCATAAAATTAACATAATACATCTATATTTCTTTTCACTTTTGACAAAAGTAATGATTTTTTGGTTTCTAATATTACAGCATATACTTTATCCAGGGGAATGACTGAATGCAAAGACACAGTGCTGGGGTTTTTTCTAATTCATGCTCTCCATGTTTAATATTTTTCTACCTTTATTGAAATTTAAATTGAAAAGGCTTGGTATTGTCCACAGCAGAGACCTAGTTCTAACCACAGCATGCCTATCACTAGCAAACTAAAATTGAGGCCCTGCCCTTGGCCCTGGGGCTTAATCTCTGGGTAATGCTGGAAATGTTGTTCCATGCATGGATTAGCAAATTAAAAGAAGTTACAACCCTCCGTTGTGACTTGTCTAACTCCTGCAGTCCCTAGATCATCATCCACAGTTACAGAACTAGGTTTAGCTGTTTTGAAAAGACATGGTAGGAAAAAGCAAATTGACAAGATTTCTACAAACTACAAGTGGGAGCTATCCATGCCAAAACCCAAGGCCACAGTGGTAAATATGCACAAGCGTTTAATTCAGAATTAATATATAATTTTAAAAACTATCAGAGTTCCTTTTGTCAAATATAACAGGTTTTATTTCATTAAAAAATGACAAAAGCCCCTATGACTATCTAGCAAGCTAGATATATGCCATTATTTAGAAATTATCTAATAAAGACTGCTATAAAACAAATTAATCCAATTTTTCCTCTGTAAGTGTTGAAAAGTTGATATTCACTTCAAGCTTTCTGTAATTTTGTTTACATCACAATGTTTTACCAGAATATTCAAATTGGCTAGCCTCTTATATTGCACCAAACACAAACTTTGTGGATGTTTTTATTAAAACTGTGATACTTACTGATCTCAAAATAGATGCAGGTATAATAACTATCATTATTATTATTATTTGCTTATTATATGCAAATTTTCTATGAAAACAATAACATACTCAATTTAGAACTTTTTATTTTGCTAACTATTTTCAAGGGAATAAACATCCTCCAGCAACTTTCTAAACAATGTTCTCCTCAAAGAAGCATGCATTACTATCTTAACAAATAGACAAAAGTAAAATAAATGAATATTCATATATTCTCTTAACATTTGAGGAAGTGAGGATATTCAGGCAGCTTCATGTTGTGCACCTGATTAATTCATTAGGGGGGATGCAACATTATATAGGCCTGTATGATACTGACTATAAACCCCTTATGTTTGTATACAAACAAAATTTGACATTTCACGTACAAAGTTGCCCTGCTTCTTAATATTAGTTAATTCACTGTCCAGCTTCTCTGCAAAGGAGCTGCTGTATTTTAAGGAGAAATAAATATTTGCTTGAAATTCATGAGAATCATGACACATATTTATCTCTGTTCTAAAGTAACTTCACCCACGCACCAGTTGCACTAGTATCCAGATCAAGTTTGAGGAACTTAAACAAAGCTGAAACACGACTATCTTGCCATAATCCTGAAACATCAAAAACTGCAGGAAGCAAAGTAAATTTCAGTAGAACTGGTGAAATACCCTAGCCAGTCATCCCATGACTTTCCTGGGATGAAACACCATCTCTGACTGCTGCTGTTATGTCCAGCAAACATGAGTGTGGCTGATGGTGTCTATAGCCTGATGGAAACATGCTCTTTCTCACCAGTGGCATGGTCCCATGGCCCATGTACAACAGATAACAGTTGTTTTTTGTTTGGCAGGGACGGTAGTAATGGGGATCAGTAATGCCACAGGCTGGCTGCTCAGATGACTCTAAGGACAGAAGGAAGACTCCTCCAAAAAAAACAAAAGAGTACCTGACAAGGCTACGTTTACCCAGCCACATGAGCTTCATTACCTAATCAAGACTATGCTCAAGACAGACACACAAGAGACAATGCACAGGAGGTGCAAGGAGGGCTGGAAAAGAGCACATGGCCGTTTCTCCCAACAATTAAATTTTGAGCACTGATTTTATGCAGTGATTACAATTAAGAGTCTTTCACTGCCTATGACAATAACCTAGCATATATTACTTTCCTTTTCTGGTACAAGGATCAGTAAAACAACTGGAGATTGGTGGGAAAACTTCAGACAGAAAAAATTAAACCAGGATTATCACACAAAGTCTGGAAAGGCTAACCAAAGTAAAACGATTTCTGGTGATTTTTTGGGGGGTTTTTTTGCCCAGACCATCCAGTTATAAATAAAGAGCATCCAGCATTTCTTTAAAGTATCTTGTAAGTAATGATAGTGAGAGCAAAACATAGCTAAACAGTCCTGGAGGTGTATTTACAAGCCAGACTTGACCTAATGAGTGCCAATGGTTTCTACATTCTGTTACTCAGTTATGCTTCTTGTCTGACCTACACAAACCACTTGAGGTGCAGAAGGCAATTTAGCACCCAAACTCACTCCAGCCACTGTTTTTTCTGCAGAGCTCCAGCAAGGATCCAGTCTGCAAGCACTAAGATGCTGATTCTGCAATATGGTTGTCTTTTTTCCTGGAAGTAGCCCAGGACCACCAAGTCATTTCCCACAGGCCATCCAGGAGCCATCAGATGATAATGGGTTTTAGTTTCCACCCACCTGGGCTGCATTCAAACTAGTGACCTAAGGTGAAGGTCTCCACATCCCATTACCAAACCCTCAAGCCATTTAGTATCCTCATGTAGTAAGCTTTTCCCACTACATAAAGTTGAGAGACAGTAAAGAGCTGTCTATATCTGAAATCTGTTCTCAGGCACATGGTCACTCAAAGCCTTTTGATGCAACTACAGTATTTCAGGTATCAAACTGGCTGAATATTTTTCAATCAATACTAAAAGCTCTTTGAAAGGAGAAAATAGATAAAACAAAATACAGCATTATGCCATAAAATCTGAAATTAACTTTATATATCTCTAAATTTAAATACTGATATTAACAGATATTAAGGGTCTGCATGGTCCTATTAAAAAAAGAAATATCAGCAGGAATTTGAAAATGTTAAGTGATTCCAACATCATCAGTATTATTATCAAGACTTTAAAATATATCTATTTTTAAGAAATTGAAGACTGAGATACATGTAAATTACATGTTTAGCACTTAATGCTGTGTTCACATACAGTGTATTTTCTGTTCACTAATGCTAGACGTTTTAATACACAGTTTAAAATATTAGGAAGTGTAAATTATCTTGTGTTAAATATGCCAAGTACTTCAGAAGTGTTAATTAATGTATTATTAAAGGAGATTTTAGGAGGAGTGAGAAGATATTTTAAGAACTATGAGTTTTGACTAGAGTAAATGCACATATATTTGCAACTAGTTTAACAATTTAATAAAAAGGATCTTGTACTAAATAATATAAAAGGGCTTTTTGGGGGTGGGATTTTATGTTTTCTGGTTTTATTTGGTTTTCCTTAAATAAACATACCAAATACTTTGCTAGGTTAAAAAGACTTTCAGTGTAACACTCAGCCTTGAATTAATCAGATAAAGATGAAAGTGAAGAATTTTGCCACCAGTGTTTCTTACTTAACTCACTCAGTTATGCCTTTCAGCTTGGTATATTTTATATGAAAGATATCTTGTTAAAACAACTGTTGAAGGCAAGTCATGTCATATCAGCCACACACCATACCCTATGCGAGCTCAAATATTCCAAAATCTATGTTAATATAATCCTGCCACACAATTCTTCTACAGAAATACAGCAGGTTTTCAGTGACATGCAAGACTTCATATAAGTACCACATTATCTGTATGTCTTCCAGAAATGAGGTACAGCCATCACAAGGATTATACTGATTCAATTTAGGAAGGTAAAAATTGTTAACAAGCACTATAATATAGCTTAGTAAGTGATTCTAATCTCTATTTATCAACTAACAAGGAGGCTGCACTTCTCAATGCAGTTTCCAGTACTGTAGGGCTGTTGTAGGACTGTAATATTCTCAGGCTCAGGAGACAAATGCAACTTCTCGACAGGGGTTTGCAGCTTTCTAATGCAAGATTTACTATGCATTACTCTATGTGCTTCAAAATGATTTTAAAAAATACATTGCTTCTTGCCTATCTAAATCTTTTGAGTGTGTTTTGCCCTAGTCACAAAGACTAAATGCAACTGCTAGGACATCCAGAATCTCTTTTGGAATACTTTCAGAGACAGAGTAATACCTGTTGTAGGGTTTTGAACCTCAAAAAAGCTTTCACTGAAAAAATAAACAAAATGGGACTACAGGGGATACAACAGAGCTTATGTTTTGAAGTACATAATTTTTCCATTTCCCCCACGAATGCACTGAGCATTCCCATGTTACAGAGACCAGAGAAACTACCATGAGGATGCTTAAGAATTTTAGTAAGCTAGTCAATTAGGAGTCCTTTCCAAGAAAGTCTGAGTATTATTTGGGCTAGACCCCAAACCAATTTTTTTAAATTAGGAAAAAACCTACATTGAAAAAAGAACCAAACCAAAAAACAAAACAAAACTTCGCAAAGTCAATTGTCCAGTTTAGCCAGGCCACTCTGCAGGTTGACATTCAACACTTAGACTGTATTTTTCAAAATATTTTCTCTTTACTGACAGAAATTCCTATAAAAAATTCCTCTCAGCTTCCAGCTGATGATTGACAGTGGGGCCAGAGAGACTGCAGTAGGCTTAAGGAAGGAAAAAGAGCCATAGCTGTACCAAAGTAATGAAGCAGAACAATGTTTTCACACAATAATACAATCACAGAATATGCTGAGTTGGAAGGGACCCACAGTAATCATGAGTTCTGCACAGGACCATCCCCAACCATCACACCATGAGCCCAAGACTGCTGTCCAAACACTGCTTGAACTCTATTACACTTGGTGCTGTGATCACTTCTCTGGGGAAGCCTGTTCCAGTGCCCAGCTCTGGGTGAAAAACCTTCTCCTAATACTCCATCTTAAACCTCCCCTGACACCACTTCAGGCCATTCCCCTGGGTCCTGTCACTGTCACCACAGAGATCAGTGCTTGTCCCTCCTGTTTCCCTCATGAGGAAGCTGTAACTGCAATGAAGTCTTCCCTACAGGGCTGAACAGACCAAGTGACCTCAGACACTCCTCACACTGCTTCCCCTCCAGGCCCTTCACCACCTTCATTGCCCTCCTTTGGATGCTCTCTAACAACTTTATATCTTTCTTATTTTGTGGCAACCAAAATTGCCCCCAGCACTTGAGGTGAGGCTGCCCCAGCTCAGAGCAGAGCAGGACAATCCCCTCCCTTGCCCAGCTGTCCATGACGTGCCTGAAGCAGGGTTGGACCTCCTGGCTGCCAGGGCACTGCTGGCTCAGATTCAACTTTGTGTCAACCAGGACCCCCAGGTCCCTTTCCACACTGCTGCTTTCCAGCCTCTCGTTTCTCAGTCTGTTCATATATCCGGGGCTGCCCCATCCCAAGTTGCACATTTCCTCCTGTTTTGGCACACCATCCTATCATCCATCTCTGGAGAGCCTGGATTTTTCCTTTCCCTCTTCCAAGCTAGTTTAAAACAAGCTCCTGTGCTAGAACTCCTTTTCCCCTCTGGGATAGGTGCATCCCATCAGATGTCAGTAGACCAAGTATTGAGTAGATCCTCCCACTGTCAACAAAAACAACATTTTACTGCTGATACCAACCTTAGAACCATCCATTGACCTGACAGATCTGTTTATCCTTATCGATATTCAGTGTTAATGGAGGGACCAATGAAATCACAACCTGTGCTCCTGTTCCCTCTACCAATTGTCCCAGGGCCTGAAACTCTTTTTTGACTGCCCTCAGAATTCTCTTTGTTATTTTGTCACTGCCAGTTGAAACTATCAATTACAGACAGTATTCAGGGAGCCTTACTAGACCACAGAGCTTATCAGAGCAACTGGGAGACAGCAGAATTCCCTGTGAGGTCGATATGGTCTGTGTATTGACCCCCCCCTTCCCCTTAGAAAGGAGTTTCCTATCACAAATACCCTTCTTTTCCTGCTAACAGAGGAAGTCTTGTTGCCAGGTACAGGTGGCATTGTTATAGGAGGTCCCATGATCCCAAAAAGATCTTTGTTCATCTCATCAGCTGTCTGGCCTTCTAGTTCCAGAGTTTCACCCGCTATAGAAGTTACCACTCCTACTTGTCAAATCCTGAGAAGGAGGAGGAACCTTCTTCATGGTAAATGCAGTGACCTGCTTCCAACCTTCACCTTTAACAGTCCCTTGGCTAAAAGTGATTTGACTGATTACCCTGCAGGGTTCTGAGCCCACCTGCTTCCCCACTACACTGCAGGTTCAAGGCTCCTGAGAGCCCTGAGACTGGAGCAGCTCTGAAAATAAGTGGTCTTTCTCACTTGGTCACTCAAGTACTATGTAAACTGTTCACTTCTTCTTGCAGCTCCTTCACCTGCTGACAAAGCTCCTCCCCCACAGCACGCCTTCTGCAAAAGAACAGTTTGTCAGCCCCAGCCCCCTGAAGAGACATCAGACACCCCTGGCAACCTGAGACCTGGAGAGCTACATCTACCATCAGCTGGTCTGGCTGGAGGCCTCTGACATAATATGGGCAGATAAAAGCACAGTCAGGACATGTTCCTGAGACAAAAGAATGAAAGAACATTAATGATAAAATAATAAGCAGAATACTAAAATGAAAGTCTAGAAAGACAACATAAATAAAAAACAGAAAGATTCCATCATCCTTTCCTAAAATGTTTGAATGAAAAAGAAGCAAATCCACTAGATCTGACAACTCCATACATTTTCCAGTATACCACAGTATATATTGAAGACCCAAATTTTGAAGTCACAAAAAGCTAATTTCCCTGCCATTGTGTTTCTCATATTCCAAATTTTAAATCAATCAAATATTCTGGGTTTAGATCATAAACTGATTGCAGCCACTAGCCAGACAATGAATTTTTATCAAAATCATGGTATATTGAATCAAAAACCAGCCACAACCATTCCGCGGTAAACATAGGTAAGTTGAGTGTTTAAAACCAATAATAACAAATGATAGTCTTGGATCAGTTTTGAATACTTTTGCCATTAAAACACCTACATTTTTTCTGTCTAGGGAAGAAAAAAACTGCACTACATGAGCAAGCCTTTCTTCACCCAGAAGAACTCCAGAAAACCCCACAGCAAAAATCTCAAAAACCCAGAGAAGCCACAAAACAGTGTTTCACTCTGTTGTTATGGAAAGGGTGAAGTGTTTTAACCAAGTGGTCCTCTGCTGCATCCTGATTGACTCTGCAACTAAGAATGCAATTAGCTACTTGCATTGAGCAGTTAAATCTTTCCATAAGTGATTTCTAGATGGATATGGAACTCAGAGGCCTTGTTTTGTTTTCCAGAAATGTTACAACTGCAGTCAGTACATCTTCAGTGTATCTGACCAATCTGTAAAATTTTAACAGAAACTGGCACACAAAATATCTTTCATCTGATCCATAACACCATAGCAGCCATGGTAGACTCCTTTCCACTCATCTAGGTATCGTGTTTGGGTTTCGCTACATCCACAAGCTTTTAAGCCTCCTCTACTCTGAGAAAAGTCTATTATTTTCTTCCATGATTTTGCTGGCACAATGACTAGGCATGGACCTTACCTTCCTGGTTCCCCCTCCCCAACATACTATTCTATCCCTTTAAGACAATGCCAGCCCTTCTCTCCAGCTGTCAGGAGCAGAAGCAAAGAGCATGAACATCTGTAGTTTTGACCTTATTCTTTTCAGTATACACAGAAGTTGAAACAAAAGATATACAAATTTTTCCATGTGTTCCAAAGTACCCTTTACCTTCCTAGCACACAAGGCTGTGGGCAATAGAGTCCTTAAGTCTCCCCATCACCCGTGAGAACTGCTTGAGCATCAAGCAGTACCCTTTGAGGACCACAGGACTGTCCACACCTGCCTCTGTCCCCTCACCAACACAGTCAGCCACTGCCTGTGCTATTATTTTCAGCCACATTTCTTCTGCTTCAGCTGACTTGCAGCTAACCTGTCCCTATACCTTGCACAAGTTTCATTTGTCTCAGAAAGCATGTTATCCATTTAACCCTTTCAAGCCCAAGCCAATGTCCTTAGCGCCACAGTTTTAAAGAACTGGAGTTAACAGATGCCCTTTTGTCTACTCTTCTGAGCTCTCATCATATAGGCAAGCTATGAATCAAATAGGAATGATTTAACTTTTCTGTCATACATGTTTGTGTGTCCCTGAATAAATATACACGTGCACACCAGTGTGACAACCAAACTCACACATGTCTGCAGACAGAATTAGCTACGCTGTGCAAGCTACAGACTCAAGTGGTGATCCACCCACATATCCAGACGGTACTCATCCTAAATACCTAGTTATTTGCACTGAATTTCTAAATTGCAAACAGTGAACTGCCTTCCATCACTTATCCTTCATCAAATATTCTTTGATGAACATGCTACAGAAATTTTATATAGCCTTATTTTAACTATATTATGACAAACAGCTAGGGAAAGAGAGTTAGCAGAATAGGTAAAATGCTACTGTTTCAACTAGATAGGATTTTATGCACCTAGGAATTAGTGACTATGTAAGACACAAGGCAAATAAGAGGCCAGTCTTATGGCAACTGAAATAGTAGCTAGTATTACCTTTGACTATCTAATAAAGACCTATTTATCTCAAGGAAGATAGATCTTATTGAATTTGTATTAAATCAAATCTTCCTCTGACAATTTGAAAAAAGAATTTCTGGAAAAGTCACCCAATTATTCTGGTAGGAACTAGAAAGTATAAGTGTGACAGTGCTTTTAGTTTCAAGACACATTACTGAGAGAGAAAGCAGATTGTTGGGGTTTAAGGACATGGAAGACTTTAAATAACAGGGGAAAAAAAGAAAAAAGAAAATTAATCAAGGTATTCAGACTTTTCTCTTAACTGTTCTTGAAAGATGGTGGGTATAAGGTGAAAGGGGTTAAAAAAGGCTCTGAGAAAAAAACACACACACACAAAAATTGATATCACACAGCAGAAAATGTTTTGAGAAAATTGTGTCATACATATACAAATCAAGGGTGTATTTTTCATCTGACTAGAACAAGGATAAAAAACCAGTATGATTTTCACGTTTTACATCTGCTTTCAGATACACCACTGGAAAACCACTTGCCGAAAAAAATCTGTGAGCCATAGCATGATAGTTCATTCTGCTGCAACATGATTTTTCACCAGTATGGTGAAAAACTACAACTCTGACCTAAATTTTCATGTGTTTATTGAGAGGATTTTTCACTACCATATAACAAATATTGTAACACCAGTATTTATCTTTTAACTAGTATTTTTTGGGTCCCTTGCATCTGAGACCATAATCAAATTACATTGAACAGTTCTGCAATTACCTTCCTGCTTCATTATATTTACTTGTTCTCACCTGGCAGAGACTGTTTGCAGTGTCATCCGGAATGCATACTGTGGTCTCCCAAACACAAGCCTCAAGCTAGGGGAAACACTGTTGGAAGTGATGGGTACATTAAATCCACTACCAGGCACTGGTCTACCCATCCAAGCACTCCCTAAAGCTCTGCAGTGGATGTCCCTGCCCCAGCAAAGAATTCAGCCATCTTTCTAGGGCTAGAGGTTAAGAAACAGTCAGTACAAGCAGTGGTAGAGGAAGCTATAGGGATTGCAATGAATATTTAGTGATATAGGTTAGTAGTGGGGAGAATTTCAATATCAAAATATAAGCATGAAGAGGGGGAAGGAAATAGTTAATTCTGGTTTATAGTTACTACTGCATTTGGCCTAAAATAAAATAACTTTCTATTCTTAATGTCATTTTGCTACCTTCATGCAATATGCAATACCTGTATCAACTCAAACTATGTTTTCATTCTAATGCAGATGTAAAATTTTGCTTAAACATAGCAATAAAGGGCTGATATTTGCATACATTGGATTTGGTCATCCAAACTGAATTTAGTTGTTTGTCAATCAAAAATACCTACACATAGGAGTCAAAGCAAGTCAAAATACAAAGTCATAAGTATTGTATTGTGGGTACAAACAGGAGACATGATAACCATCAGTAAGAACTTATTTACTTTAATGTTTACAAACTAGTCTTAAATAAGAACGTGGGAAAAGTTAAAATAATATTAATCTAGAAGAAGCTACATACCAAAATGAATTTTACTATATTTCACCAAACGACCAACTTCTTATCAAATATGTATCTGTAAAGAGGTCTTACCTTTACAGCAAGTGCACTTGGAACATGCAGAGCATCAACTCTTAGAGCAGAGGAGCCCTTGTTCAAAAAGCCTTACTTCATCTCTGCAGAGCCTGACATTGAACAGCATTTTCTGCTACGCTCCAGCTTACTGCAAACATCCCAACAGCACATGGGTAGAGTGTTCATTGGCATTCAGGAGTGAGACTACACACATCAGGACCAGCAAGAAGTAAAAAAAAAACAACAGAACTCTCACTTGCAACCATGAACATATTGCTGCTGTGCCACCAAGTCCCTGTACAGATATTTGCAGGATCTGTTCAGCCAGTGCTAACTATCCCTTGGAAAGCATTCAGCTCAGGAGGCTCTACAAGCCTGGAAGTTCTGAGAAGGTCACAACCTCCTTAAACTGTCCCTAAGAAAAAAGGGACTTATTCTAATAAAAGCCAATGCATTGAAGAATCAGCCAATTCCCACATAAAAGTTCTCTAAACATCTGTACAACATGATATTTGGTCCCCTTTTTTCTGAATTCTTAAAAGATTCTAAGAGCAGAGTCTCCCTCAAATTAAGGCAGACAATCTATCCCTTGGTTTCAAGCTAAAATAGATTGGTGTAAACTAGCGGGAAGGATAAATAGTTCATTGCTTGGACTAGTTTTATTCTTGTGAAATAGGCATTGCTGCAGGATTGCATCAAAATATCTAAGCAAGATAAAATGAAAAATTTGGAGTGTAGAAAATTCAGGAAAGTTAATGTAATTTTCTACATTTTGGAATGTATTTCATTCCATTAGTGACAATGTCAACAATTGGATTTCAGTTTAACCTTCAAAATACAACCTAGACCTGGAGCGGTTGATTAGCTCTTCTTTTGACATCACACAAATTCCTTTTTTTTTTTATAACTTTCAAGTGCACTTAGTGAGGAAGTGAGGTAAAAATAAGTCAACATCAACAATGGAAAAATCCCTATCTAATGAAGTTGCCTTAACCTGATTAGTAAATTTAAGAGCTTTTGCCTTACACAGTACCACGATCCCATAAGATACAAATCTACCAGCTGTGAACTTCACAGCCATTCAGCAGTACTCCTTTATGGATGATTATCTGATTCCATGCCTTTTCCAGCAATTTCAATGCCACAGTCACCACTGATGCTGATGCACGGTCTGGATACATGCTTGATGCTCCCCAGTGCGATATGAATCAGAGCTGGCTCAGTCACGCTGGGTCCAGCATGTAACACAACCATCACCAGTAATCAAGCAGCAATGCAGCAGCTCTAAAAGCTGCTGCCCCAGGAAGCAAGAAGGCCTCCTGCTATGATAACCATAAAATGCTCCCTTACGAATAAGATCTAGGTGTTGCCCACAGCACACAGCAAGGCATTGTGCCTGACTGGATTCTGGTTGCCAGGCTTTTCACTGCAATATTGGTTGAGAGATTTTGAGGAGGTTAAAAAGATCAGAATACTTTTGGAAAGTTTTTATTTACATCATTTGATTTCAAGGCAAAAGAGAGAAATCATGTGAGATTTAGCACTGTCACAATCAGGCAAATCACACCAACAACAGGATTCTATGGAGACCAAAACTGAAATAAGTAAAATATATCAAGCAACTCAGAAGATTAGGTTTCTCACCCTTAATGCAAGTCTA
>VZTT01076599.1:43188-82689 GCA_013400855.1 Buphagus erythrorhynchus | reverse complement strand
CTACCCTATTAAGCCAAATCACCATACTGTAACATAACACCTCCCCTGAAGGAGAATGGGCCCCCATGACCGATTTCCACCACCAAACGCCCAAGTGTAAGCACTGTGATATTACAGAGATGAAGGAGAAGCAAGAAAAAGCTTCATGTAATACCTCTGCATTGCAATATACCTGCAGTGTCAGATCTGAAGGGATGTGGATCCCCATACATGTGAGATTCTCACACACCTCAAGTATCTGGAAGTTTTAAGAAAGCACACCAATCACACAGTGATCACAAGGCAGGCTAATAACACTTTGCCTTAAAAAGGGTGCTGTGAAATGGTCATTTTCTGAGCACAAGTGGAATGGCCAGTGTTCTTCCCTAGTGCACTCTGGAGGAAATATATATACTTTCTCTGAATTTCTAGTACTGACAGTGCAGAATTTTACACCTAATACAAAAAACCTTTCACCAAGTTCTACTTAATTCACTAAAATAAAAAAAGTCTGCTTTGCTTGCTCATGGATGATGAGGCAAACTCTCCTTTGAAAACAGAGGTTTTTGTTTTTTAAAAAAATGCCATATTAATAGAGGAATGACATCATGAGAAGACTGGGAATTAGCATACGAACTCCTACTCCTTGGGAAGGTTTGTGCTAGNACCCCCTTTTTTTTTTTTTTTTTTTTTTTTTTTTTTTTTACCTTGCTCTAGCTAAGGTAAACACGTTATCACCATAAAAACAGGAAAAGAAAAACCACTGTAAAAGCCTAACTACCCTATTAAGCCAAATCACCATACTGTAACATAACACCTCCCCTGAAGGAGAATGGGCCCCCATGACCGATTTCCACCACCAAACGCCCAAGTGTAAGCACTGTGATATTACAGAGATGAAGGAGAAGCAAGAAAAAGCTTCATGTAATACCTCTGCATTGCAATATACCTGCAGTGTCAGATCTGAAGGGATGTGGATCCCCATACATGTGAGATTCTCACACACCTCAAGTATCTGGAAGTTTTAAGAAAGCACACCAATCACACAGTGATCACAAGGCAGGCTAATAACACTTTGCCTTAAAAAGGGTGCTGTGAAATGGTCATTTTCTGAGCACAAGTGGAATGGCCAGTGTTCTTCCCTAGTGCACTCTGGAGGAAATATATATACTTTCTCTGAATTTCTAGTACTGACAGTGCAGAATTTTACACCTAATACAAAAAACCTTATGTTTCACCAAGTTCTACTTAATTCACTAAAATAAAACTAGTCTGCTTTGCTTGCTCATGGATGATGAGGCAATCTCTCCTTTGAAAACAGAGGTTTTTGTTTTTAAAAAAACTGCCATATTAATAGAGGAATGACATCATGAGAAGACTGGGAATTAGCATACGAACTCCTACTCCTTGGGAAGGTTTGTGCTAGACTGGGCTAAAGTAAGTAAAAAAGAAATGCCCTTCTTAATTTTTTAGTGGAAAATTAGGAGTTTCTAACTTTTAGGTTTTCCTTTTCTTGTCTTTTTGGGGTTTGAGGTTTTGTTTTTTTAATCTGCTGCAGCTGCATACAAGAGTTTCTTGCTTTCTATTGACAGGTGCTGACTTTTGCTAATGGATTTGTATTGCCATACTCTGTCAACACATCAGTATTACTCAGTGTTTCAAGAAATGGACTGACTGAGAATTGGAGCCACATTCAGGGACATTTTAATTCAAGCCTCCAACTGCTTTTAAGAAACCATATCTAAAAGCTCCCTTCCAAGACACTGGAATGTGAAGCATGTGGAAAATGTTATCTTATTGGCCTCATGTCTGCCAGTGATTGTGAAACAGCTTCACTATTCTGGGAAAAAACAACCATGGTTCCAGGCAAAGAGAGATTCATGTAAGCTTGTTAAAAGCTTGAGGAAATACAAATAATACAGAATCTGGAGAAAAACTATAATGCTCCATCACGTGAAGAAAAGATTGGTGTGAGAAGATTGCCATTTTTAATCACTTCAAATGAAAACATGTAGAAATTGAAAAAAAGACGTAGCTCTAGCACAGCTCGTTGGACCTAATTCATCTTTAGTTCATTTGTTCTCGGTATGGTCTGTCTTCCCTGGAGATAACAGACCATTTCCATTGTAGTGTGTCACATAGCCAGGTGCAAGAGCAGAGTCAGGTGCTGAACCATGGTGGCCAGATTTGTCTTGCTGCAGCCCCTGGAGGCAAAGCAGGGTGGTATCTACCCATGGGAGGTGTGTGCAGCCTTGACTCCGGATGCTCAGCACACATGGAAGCTCTCATCCAGCCTGTGAGCCTTTCCAAGGAAATGAGTGAAGTCTTGCACACACCTAAAACTAGAAATTAAATTCTGCTTACTTCTCAGCTCTTTATTTCAGTCACTTCTAGGTTGTCCCAGAGAAGGGCATAGAAGGTACATCCATCTTGTCATGCAGTGCTTGTGAAGAGACACTAGATGTGGGGTGAGGGTTGAGGATTACCATGCTTCTCTCTGGGAACTCATAGAATCTTTCATCAAAGAAGAGGTAGATTTCCCTGGCAGACACTCAAGCAAATACTTTTGTACAAGTATTTCCTTTTCAGACCCGGTGTAAAGCAAAAAACAGTGAGATTTTTTTCTCAGAGCAATAACACAGGTCTTAAATGAAATGAGCTTGTCTCTGGGCATAATTTTAAGGTTCTCTTAATATTTACACAACCAGTAAAAATGATGTTATGCTGTGGAGTTATTTCCATTTCAGTAGCCTGATCTTTCCAGTGGTGTTAGGACATCATTTGGGAAGTTTCCAAAGTTTGCCTTGACAATCATGCTAAGCTCCCTATCAGCTACACAATGTCAATACACAATGCATTACATACATGCTGGTTGCTGGCCAGCTGACATTTTAAATGAGCAGTTCAGGGAAAAGCAATTTTTGGTGAGGGCTGACCACAGCTGGCTTGACATTAGACTAAATTTTCAGGGTTTAGCATTGCCAAGCCTCCAGAGACTTAAAGACTCACTTAACATTATTTTAAACTTTGACTGACTCAACAGCTTCAGTAAACAAAGAGGGTGTGAGGGATCCTAGCACATCAAATCCCTGCATATGTAACTCTGAGTATTTCATTTGTTTATTGAATACATATATTTTATACTATATGTGGTTTTTGCACAATGATTTGAGTGTCATTCTTATTCTTGTCACAAAGTTAGTGCAGTAGTTCAGCTGCTTCCTTGAACATATGTGACCACCACATAATGTAAATATTACCAAATGTTGCCTCTTAGCCTTTGGAAGACCATAAGGAATATAAACCTACAGGGAATAACGTAGTGGTACAATGTAACTAAGCTTGTAGTACACTAAAAACAGTCAGAAGTTGTCAGAAAGTAATAATTGAGAAATCAGAAGGTAGGCTGTTTTAATCACTTTTTTTTTGCACATGGATATTTCACTGCCAAATACACCAAAGTATATACCGGTAAAATTTTCAGTAATTTACAATATGTCCCTGCAGAAAATAGAAATTAAATACTGTTATAGATCACTATTTTCTGGTAGGTATTCTGGAAATAATTGCAGCTTCATCTTAATTTAATTTTTTTTATGGACAAGTGCCATTTAAAACCATTTGACTGGAATATATCAAACAAAGTACAGTGTTGATAAAGACATAACATTGTTATAACTTTAAAATAGTATTCCTTCATTCTACAAAACCTTCTGTAAGTCATAAAATACTGGAAGAAATTCAGAACTCTATTTCTTATAGAAATAAACTGTTCATAAACAGTTCAGTACAGCTCTGGGTGCATCATGTTCTAATTGCCTCTGGTGAGCAATAATATTTAAAGGACTTCCAAATAAAAACACTTTATTCTCCTACGCAGTTTATATCTTCAAGTGTTAACTGATCCTTTTAAACTCTTAAAAGGAAATTTTTGAAAAACTGTTGTCCTTATCTACAGACTGAGGAACAGGCATATCTTCCAGTTAATCAACAACCAAGCTGTGACAAGAACTCAGAAATTCTAAGCTCAGAACTTGGCAGATGCCTTCTGTCCAAAAGGACAGGACAGAAAAAAAATCTGAGGAACATATCTGAAAATATGTTTCAAATATATTCAGCAAAAGATAAACATGGCTAAGAAAGCAATTACTACTAAAGCATGTCAATAGTTTATACTTACAATTAAAGTGAGAATTATGATTTGCTTTCCCAACACTGCATCATAGGAACTCACAAAAATCAGTATATTGTCATTTAGTTAATGATGCAGAGAGCCTTAATTAAAACATTCCCTATCTTTGGTGGTCGACACCTGAGATTTTAATATTCCTATTCCAAAATCTTATAGTATAAAATGAGTAAAGTAGGAGTGATTGATTCAGGAAGTTACTGGTGCAAGGGAACTGTCAAGATTTAAAAATATGCAGTAATTTGCATTCATTAGAATAGCCATGAAAATTTCACAGAATAATAAAAGTTGAATCGATTCTCACATGGGTGGCCAGACATGTCAACAGCAGCTAGGTGAAGAAGAGCTCTTTGGCCCATTCTTCCTCCAGTAGGATAGCTCACTCCAGGAGGAAGCTGGGTGAACACTGATGAAGATTCTGCTTCCTCTCAAAGACACCGTGGCAGTGCAGTCTCAGGAATGGTAATAGAGTAGCTAGAATAAATGGAATTTTAGAATCACTTTTAGAGTAGGTCATGTCCTTGTGCAGAGCTGGTATGGCACACACTCCAATCCCTCATTGCAAAAATCTTTTGACTTCTTCAGTAGCTTCCTTGAGAAAGCAATATTGGGAAAACAACAAACAGGCTTTTCAGTTTTTGCAAGCTTGATTTAGCAGTGAAAAATAAGGAGGAGGACCAAGATGCAGCATCAAAGTACAATATTCTCTGCTCAGTCTATTTTTAAAATTAGGCACAAAGAGGGTTTAATGTTTAATAGGACTTTTAATATCTGACGATTTTGATGTTAGGATTTTGATTAAGCAAAGGGATACAACAGTGTGCTGAAATCAGAAAACAAGCACAATATAGTAATTGCAACACACAACTGGATCACAATACAAATATCATCACCATTTCCAGTTTCTCAGTGGATGCTTTCATGATGTTTGGCATCCTCAGGCACAGGGAAGGAATGCACAGGTTGGAGCCAGTTCAAGCATGTTGCTCTCTTTGAAGTTCATTTTATTGATCATTCAGTTTTCATACTCTGTGCTAAGCCATGTAAACCCTTTCCCCATGCTGATCTTGCTAACGAAAGAAGACATTCACACTTTTTTGATTAACTCAGGGAAAACTCGGTGTATCAGCTGATCCACTCAACTCATCCAGGAAGTTATCAAAACAAAGGCCACCCTACTTCATGTTGAGATGAACTCACTGATGTGCAATAGCTGTGGTCACTCCCTGCATTCCTCCCTGGGCTTCATAAGCCCATCACCTGCCTTCTGAGCCCTCTTCCATTGTAGGGTTGGTCCATCACTCCCAAGCATATGATGCCAAAGAGCTCATCAGAGATTATCAGCAATTGCTCCACAGACTACAGCTAACAAACGCTTGGAAAGGGCAGAATTGCTCTAATGCCATTAAGCCAATTCCAGGAAAAAAATGTTAGGCTTCACTTAAAAGTGATTTTGTATGTTATTCTGGGGCATGGGGAGCAGAGACACAGAAATGTAAAAAGCAAACACCCTTCTCCCCTACCAAGAGAATAGCATTGTTTTTCCAAAATAGAGGAGAAAAATCATTGCATGGAATACTTTTCCTTTTTTCCCTAATTTTTCTTAGTGGACTGGTTTGTCAAGGGCCAAAATGGAGCACCTGGGCTCACTGTGCTGCTCACTCAACTTTCAGAAAGCATGATTTATGCATCATAGAGTCTCCTTATATATCACACAAAGAGTAGAATCTTACTTTGGTAGGTTTTATATAGTAGCTTGTCCCGAGGAAATCCTTTAGAAAGAGGATGGTACTAAATCCATGCTCTCACATTTGCTAAGGTTGGGATTGACAAAATACTTGGGTTTATAGATCTAGAGCCAGAAGAAAACATGCAAGTAAAGCATTTTGATTTGGACCAAAATTAATTAAATGCCTCTTTTTTCTTGCCAAATAAAGCAAGATTCAGAAGGTGGATTTGAAGGTTTTCCATGCAATTTGAAATAAAATCCCCTTATTGCTTTTGAAAGGAATTTACAGAAAAGAGAAAAAAAAAAGGGAAAAAAAAAAAAAAAGGAGTAGAAGGTTTAAGTGTACAAAGCTGTTGGACAGTAGCTGAAACCTTGTTCAGTAATTCTGTGATTTTTATACTGTCTGTCCAAGATTAAGAGATCCAGGTGCATCTTGTTCTCTGTCTGTGGCAGTTTGGACTCACACCCCCTACCTCCAAGTAAAAGGATTTTAGCTGTCATACCATAGGATATATGTTAGATTGCTCCCCTTCTATTGCAGTCTTTTTAGCTTTGGTCGTGCTCAGCCTTTTCAGCCAGAAGCAGGTGAGAACAGCACCTCAGGCTGCTGGCAGGAGCCTTAAGGTGATGTGGCCATGGGTGCTGTGAGGAAATCCCTGCCCCAGGCTGCATCTGTCCCCAGCTCTGCTCCAGCTGAAGGACTGTGCAAGGTGTGAGGCACCAGGATTCGAGTTCCTGGGCAGCTGCACCTCTAATCAAGTGCACAAAGCAGATCTATAACCACAGTACAGTAAAAGTCTGTGCACACAGGTTTATACAGATGAATTGTTGTGGTTCTAAAAGTACAAAAAGGGTTTTAATCCAGCTCTCCCAGATAAAGAATGAATTGGTCCAAAGGGACATTCAGCCATTTTGTTGGTTTAGATCCATTTTTAATAACAAAAGGTAATGATCCTATTCACCTTCAATTCGTAACTTTTTTCACAAAACCATGTTTTTCAGAAAATCCTTGGAAAAGAGAGTAATTTCCTCCAGCTCTATGCCTGGCATTGTGCTGATATGCAAAATCACATTATACAATGCAATAGAGCAGAATATCTGATGGAGAAAAGAACCATAATGACAGCTGCTTTATAAGCTTCTCCTTATAAATATGAATGGTTAATATAAGACTGCGTATATATGTATATCCTGGTTAAGTAATTTGCATGTCCTAGCTATCTGTCTTCTATCTGGGGGAATATTGACCTGGTAGTCTTCCACAAAACCTGAATATTGCCATTCTTCTGCATTGTTATCAAGTTAATTAGGGAATAGGGCAATTCTCCCACTGCAATTCTTCCATCTGTTTCTGCCTTACCAGTTTCACATATTATGAAAATGCGCCAGACAGCAGCTCCATCCAATATGTTTCATGTTCACAGTATATGTATGAAAGACGGTTTAGTATCAGCAATTAAGCATTTACTGGCCTTCATTTTAGCTCAATATTTCTTCTGTGGAGGGGAAAAGCTCCAGCTCCTGAACGATTTGTCACAGTGACTCTTCAGTATGCATACAGCATAAGGAAAATTGCATTTCAGCCTCACACTGGGGCGTGCCAGTAAATAGCTAAATGATAAAATCCTGATGCATATAAAGCAGCCTTGTTTACATAATTATGTTCCTGGAGTTTCCAAAAAAATCTCTAGATTGCATTATGCTATATCTTGTCCAAATATTTAGTCAAAGGCAGCTCCTGCCTCAAGGAACTTATACTCAACATAGATAAAATAATGAATAAAAAGCCCTGCTCTTAGCTGCTTGCCACTGCCTCTCCATGCAATCCATCAGCCAATCCATCAGCCATCCCATTTGCCAGTCCCATTGCCATCTAAGATTTTCTCACCTGCTTCACTTAAAAACAGTCAGCTATTTAAAGATATTTAAATATATGTTCCTATATAGGAATTGGAATTAGAGTAATTTGGCCAGGCACCCTTCCACCAGGACAGGCAGAAGCCTCCAATTGAAGAGCAAGAAAAAAGGAGCACCAAAGGCAGTATAGGGAGAGGTAGGAACAGAGGAGGATGCTTGCCCAGACTTAAAGTCCCCACTCCTGCGTTTCAAAGCATTTAATCCATTTTCCTGTCAGAAATCCTGGACAGAAGTAATGGCTGTAAATCTCTTCTGTCATCTGACTTTTTTGTATCAGATGCTTTGTAAAGAGGCATATCATGCAGAATTTTTTTCCTCCTCAAGTACATAAAAATCAAAGTGTAGTATTTTATTTTTGAGTGGTTGGATACAATCAGAATATATTTGTGGTCTGAATTACTTCAAAGGTTTGTCTGAGTTTGGAGTTTATTTTTGAGCTGACATGAATAAGCACATGCAGAGTGATCTTTTCCTAACGAGTTAGAACTTCAGGACTTCCATAGTCTATACTTGGCTTGCTTGATGCCTTTCTGAACAAAACTGTCAGATTTATCTTGGAAGCCCTGGGATTCAGAAGGCATTACAGAAGATGGACTCAAGCCAAGGACCCTGCTCACAATGTGGGAATGAATGAGATTTGGTACTACAGCTCCCTCAAGACGATACACAGTCATGGTCTGCAGTTCAGTGTTGAAATGAATAAACACAAACCATTGTCATGCTTTGAATAGGCAAAAGAAAACATTTCAATGAACTCCAGACTTTTTTAATAATATTTTTTCCTAAGAATTTTATGATTTCCATTCCTAGCAAGGTTTGGAAATCTCTTGGTTTTGTCCTGTTGTGAAATGAAAGTAAGTATAGAGATGACAGAATATCTAATACTTCTATGGCAGCTCTAAAAGTAACATGTGTAGCATTTTTTGTACTATATTGAAACAGTCTCATTGGTATAATTGCAGATATGCCAGGACCCTTACAAGACTAAACCCCCAGCCTTCCCAGTAAGCCACATGATGACTATGTATGTATACAAAAAGTCCTACAGGGGATATTTTATTCAAAATTATCAGAGAGAGGTTTTCTCATTTCTATTTCTGGATCTCGAGTCCCATGTACTGTAATCCCAATTGTAAATACAATCCACCCAGTTATAACAAAACATCTTTGTAGAGCACACACAGCCTTTGTTTCAGAGCCTGATGCTAGAGGAGTATAAAGGCTACATTCAAGGCACTCCAATGTGCAGCTGGAAAAATGGCTGGAAAATTACTTCCTGGCCCACAGCCAGCACTAAATTTGCTCAGGACATAATGCAATACAGGACATGCAAGGCTCTGATCCATACCTGGTCTGAACCTGAAATAGGGAAAAAACACTACTTCTGTATCTGTAATTTGCTACCAGTCATGTATTGACAGCACAGTATGAGATGACCACATTGCCAGTCAGGATCCTGGGAGCAGTCATGTGTCCATCCCAGGGCAGAGTGTCCCCTCCCTGGTCACCATCACCAGGCCTGGTCCTGATGATCAGTCCATCCATGGACTAACCATCTGTCCCAGCCTTGGCCCATCCCTTTCCCCAGGGAAGGCCCAATGTCCAGGGCTGGGGCTGCCCCAGTGTCTCCCAGCATCCCAGCTCCTGGCTGGGGGGTCAGATGTGCTCTGGCTGACAGATGTTGCCCTGATATGGGGAGCTCCTGGTGCTCCCAGACCCCAGGAACTCCCCAGTCCCTGTGGTGCCCTGGTGTCATCATGTATAGCCCTTTTGTAAGGCTCTTCAAAATTAAAAAAAGGTAATTGATAAAATATGCCATTTTCACCTGTTTCTCAGAGTACCTATGAAATCACTACTGAGAACCGAACCCATTTCAACTCACTGTAGCCTGAAGAAATGGAAAAAAAATATCAGTTCCAAAACAAAACATATTGACAACTTGGTTATATATCCAAAGAGAAACAGGCAAAACAGAACAATAGAGAGGAGGTCTCATCCTAATATATCCTCAGGGTTAGAAGCATCACCTGTTTTGTGGGAACTTTTAATCAGTTAGTGAAGATTGCTATAACCCCTCTAAAAACAGCTAGGCCTAAACAATGGGCTGTGAGATATATGAAGGGATATTTCCTGATGGCCTTTCTAGTACTCCTTACTTATTTACTGAAGCAGTGATCAGTGATCAGCTGGTCTGTTGGCTCTTGTTTCCTCTGCTCACATTCCAAGGTTAACCTTTGGGCAAGAGGATGGATGCAGTATCTCTCCAGTTTGGGGAATCCTCCTCTGATTTTATTAAGCCCTCTCCTGGGCCCAGCAGGTCTTCATGCATCCAGAGCCAAACTTCTGCTGAAAAAAGGGACCAGCGTGTACCAGGGATGTACACCATTGGTTGGTCAAGCACAACCTCCTTCAGCAAGGGCAGACAAGGTGGCCTGGAGACAATAATACAGTGATTTTACACAAATGGGAAATTCTGCAGAGCAGAAAAGGCCACGTCCAACTCCTGACAGCCCTCCAGCAGAAGGCAGAAGAGCAGAAGACTGATCTACTCTCCATCCCCTTTGTCAAGTGTGGCATCAGCAGCTGGGGCACCAGCACAAAGGAGCCAATGGCCCCAGAGAGGGCAGTGGTTTGTACCTAACCCTGGATGGGACTGTGGGGAAAGTCAGTGACTTCTGAGCCTCTCTCTGCAGGCACTGAGCTGAAGACACAGTCATATCCTAAGCTCACCCCCAGCATAAGCATGGGAAGGATGTTTCCGCTTCCTGCACCACACTCTCCCTGCCTTCACACTGGACCCAAGGCTGCAGGTTCCCAACACCATGAAAGATTTCACCCTGACATTAAATGTTAGAAAGACAGAAAGATCACAGAATAAATGCCATAAATAAATCAAAACCCACTACAAAGTATGAGATATAATTGGAAATAGATATCAATGGTAGGTCAAAGGACAGGAAAGAGGAAGCCTCTTCTCTTCTGTACTGAGTGAATCACATGAGAGAAAATTACCACCTAAAATAGTTTACATAATAGAGTGAAAATCAGAACTATTGAATATCCAGGTCACTAAGGAAGATATTTGCTTTAGAATAATATAAAATTTAACTGCTTTCAAAATCGACAAGATTTCCAAAGAGATGCTGCAGCATCTACATTTACACAAGCACAGAAAACATCTGAAAATGTTACATGGCTGCTGTGTGTGTGAGAAGAGGGAATGCAGAACAGAAAGTTGTGCACTGATGGTGATCAGGCACAGCATCACAAAGGAGGAGATTGTTCCACTCTGTTCTGCACTGGTACAGTCTCACCTTGGGTCCCGTCTGCTGCTTTTGGCACCACAATTTAAAAAAAAAGACAAATTAAACTATTAGAGAATGGCCAAAGGAGGGTCACAAGGATGGTGAAGTGTCTGGAGAGGAAGCCTTATGAGGAGTGGCTGAGGTCACTTGGTCTGTTCAGCCTGGAGGAGACTGAGGGGAGACCTCACTGTGTTCTTCAACATCCTCATGAGAGGAAGAGGAGGGGCAGGCACTGATCTCTTCTCTGCGGTGACCCATGACAGGACTCAAGGAAACAGCATGAAGCTGTGTCAGGGGAGGGTTAGGTGAGAGATCAGGAAAAAGTTCTTCACCCAGAGGGTGGTTGGAACAGGTTCCCAGAGAAGAGATCACAGCACCAAAACTGAAAGAGTTCAAGAAGCATTTGGACAACACATGGTGTGATTCTTGGAGTGTCCTGCACAGAACCAGGAGCTGGACTTGATCCTGATGGATGCTTTCCAACTCAGCAAATTCTGTGGTTCTTTGCTTCTATGATGTCGAGTATATTAACTTTAATTTAATTTAGTAGGTTCTCTGTGAGATTTCAAGCTCCAGTGTGACTGTAGAGCTGAGTGCCTTCATTGCTGTCATTCTACTGCCATACTTAGCTGAAATTCAATGGGATGCTGACACATTACCCTGAGAAACCCTCATTAAAATGAAACTAGGTGTGAAAAGGTAAAAAGTAAAGTTTTATGGGGGTAAGATTTGTCCACCTTCTTTTCAGGGAGCTGGAGCTCAGAGCACTGGAATTTCTTCTCAAGGCAAAACAAAGGAATTAGATGTCATATTGCAACCCTTTAACTAAAAGTGATTTCAAACCTAAGGACTACTTTTTTTGCAGGAGAGAATGTATTGCTTCTTTCAAAGTAGAATTAGCCAAGGAAAAATAAAAATGGTTGTGTAAAGAGGAGAGATTCAAGAATATTCAAAAGAGGATCCAAAGAACAGGTACTACCCCAGCTCACAGACAGTTCAGAGAGTAAGGACAAAAAGATTCTGAAATACACAAAAAAAAAAAAAATCTAGGGAAGTAAGCAGAGGCATGTGTGTTTATTATTTTGTCTAGTTCTGTATCCTTCCTGCGCTAACTGAACTGGAGGGTAATTGTATTTAGAAACACATATACATCTTAGGCATCTGTTAACTTTCATCTGTCCTATATTACTGAAGAGTAACATATAAATCCAGGATGCTGTGGGCTAGATTTAAGGAATTCAGTGCGTTTAAATCACTGTGGTGTCTGGAAGCTTAGGACAGCCTAGGGGCCATTTAGCCCCATTTCTGTGAAGAGATAACAGATATCCACATGTTATCTAAGTGTCTCAGGGGTGCCAAGGCTGGGACAAAGACCAGTGGACCAAGAGAAGATGGAACTCACATGTCTATCCTTGAGGTCCCAGTACAGCAACCTGGTTAATGTTCAGCTAGAGTTAGCCACACCAGAGCTGAAAAAATAAGCAAGAATATTAGGAGATATATACAGTCATAGTAGTAACTGAGCTTGCGAATTGCATTCATCTTAAGCTCTTGATCTCAAGGCAGAAGTTTTTCATTTAAATTATATATTGAAAAACCACTGCTCTCCCATCCCCCAGCCACCACCACCACCCCAGTTAATTAATAAAAGCCTCATACTGAAGCACGAAGAGTGAATAGTTGAAAAAGTAGACACATTTTGAGGGCTTTTCCCTCCCTCAGTTACCTCCCTTCTGCTTCATCAGAATTGGCCCTGATTTTGGGAAATTTTATGCAAAAGTCCCTCTGAGCTTGCTTGTTTCTGCTTCCCATGAAGTTTTTCCTGCTGGTTTGTGACCCCATGTCCTCATCAATTACTCTTCTCAGTGATCTGGACTGGTTTAAAATCTTGTAATATGGGTATTGATACCAAGGAGGATTCATCCATAGAGGAAGGGAATGTAGAGCTTTCTTTGAGTGCCACTCAATCACATTAAGTGTTTTTTTGTTTTTGGTTGTTTGGGTTTGCTTTTGTTTTTGCTTTCTTAACTAGAAACTTCTAATATTTGTCTTAGCCTGTGGGCTGTAAAGGGAATAAAGAGGAGGATTGGAGGGGACAATGTTTATCTGAGGCACTCATGTACTGGAGCACATGATCATCAGTTGATCACTGCTTTGCCACTCGTGTTAGAGCTGGCAGTGTTTGCATTACATTACAGTGTTTACATTAGTCCAGCATTTCCTGCCCATCTCTAGGTGTGAGAGAGCACATTGCCATTTTAGAGGTATGAAAGAAACCACAAGCTGGAAGTATTTCAAGAAGGAGGCATTTCTTACGCATCCATCATTAACCATCTCCTCTAGATTGTCAGTTACTCTTAATTTACTTCATGCTTTTAAAAAGCCCAGTCTTTACCACAGCAGCAAAATAACAAGGTCATGACCACACCTTTCTATTATTAAACTCAAACTTGGTTATACAGACATATTGCAGTCTAACTAAAGCTGTGGGTGCCCCACTCCAGCAGTGATCAGGGGACATAGCTCAGGAGCCCAGGACATGACTGGGTGACTCAGCCTAGGCCAAACAGTCAGCTAATGGTTAGTGCAGTTTGCATTTGTTTGATCTTTGACAAAGTGTTTCAGATAATTTTTCAATCACACAATGACAAGGCCATTTGAAGCAAAACCAAGTACTTTTTGTAATATGAGGCAGTGCAAATCTTGAAAGTAGATTAATTACTTTTGCTTTAGGAGAAGAGGAATATAACTACAGTAAAACTAGTTATGGCTGGAAGGGAGAGGTCAAAGGTATGAAAAAGATAAAGCACTCTCCTTTCATTATATTTTCCTGCAGTCAATGGTGCATTTTTATATCTAATATAACAGCAAGGAAGGGACATAATACAGAGTACCAGTGACTTTAAAAGGATGTGACACAATTAAATGAATTACAGTTTTAATGATGATGATATTTATTACTTTGCATTTGTAAAATGACAAAACATACTCCTGTTTTTAATACAATAGTACAGTTTTGTGCACAAACCATCATATGAAATATTGCAAGAACATCATTCCAGAAGAGCCTTCAACAGATGAACAGTTGGTACAGTTTTCAAAGAGTAGTATTAATAGCCTTGTAAAAAACTGTGGGAGATAATCATGGATATCTGTCATTTTACCTGTTGCAAATTATCTAACTGCAACACCTTGAGACCACAGTTCAGATCACAGCACTGAGATGAATGTGGAGTAAAAAACAAGTATCACACCAAAACCATGCAGTTCAAATTGCAAATAGCCTCAAAGAAGAAAGGGCACATTCAATAATGTGTGGTAATGAATTCCAACTGTACTTCTCTCATGATAAGCAACATTCCCTCATTTCTGCTAAACTGAAAAAAATCTCTGTTATGTGTTGTTTCTTATATCAAATGTTCTTGAAAGTTTGTTTTTACAATTCTTGCTTAATTGTAGTTTTTCAGTAATAATAAAAAATATTAGTCATATTATTCTAGTAATATTTTTCTTCTCTTTTTCATACTATTAAAAAACTCCATTAGAACAAAAGGAAGTGCAATACTTTGGGGGAGAGATGAAGAAGGGAACTGCTTTGAAAATAGAAAATATTTTAAATATTATGATTTAAAAACAAGACAGAAAAAGCTCTTTAAGAGATTACTTTTACATAGGAGCTATGTAAAAATAGACACATAGAGCAGAATAATCCATATTTTAGAGCTTTGTCAATAACAAAAGAAAACTACAATTACATCTATTTGTAAATAATTAATAACTGAAGCCGGTCTTTTTTACACTCTAGGCTATTTTAATTTGGGATTATCTTTGAAATACATAAAAAGGCAGAACCAGAAAGGCTATTCTACCATCTCCTCACTGTAGTGTAAAAGGTTTACTTCAGGGCTATAATAGAATAACCCATTTATTATGGAAAAAAAATGGATATACTTTTGGTAAAATTGACTTTCTTTTTAGTAGTAACCAAACCTAACACTTACAAGTCTCTGTGTGTGTACGTGGAGGGAATATTTCATATCAGATATATTACATCAGTTAAAACTGTTAAATCAATTAAAAAATAAAGCATTTTTCTGGTTTTTTTTTTTATTGCAGCATATGAAGTGTTAAGTGCATACTGGAAACACATCTTGTTTGCCTGTTTGCTTCAGCAGATGTGGTAGAGATAAGGAAAAGAGCGCAGGGGGATTAAAGACATCTACGCTACCTCCCAAGGCCTTTCCTACTGCTCTCATTAACTGCTCTGTTAAACTGGCTAAAAATGCTTTAGGAGCTTAATGGGAATGGCTTTTCATAATTATTCTTCTTCTCTAAACTTCCTCTTACTTGAAGTCGAAATAATTTGGAGTGAGAGGAGATCAGAGGCAAGTCATAGGTTAGGGATTATGAGATTAGCAGGGCATCCGCAGGAGGGTATAATCCTCAACAGGACCCAGCAGGGGACATTTCTCTGTTGTTGCTCTGTGTGGCCACACTGAAGCCCTTTGGGGTCTCTCTCCTGATTGAGCTCAGGCATTTCTGCAGATTCTATGAGACAACTGATTTTTGTTGTAGGGCCCCAGCACGATGGGTCCACCTGACTAAAGAAAACAATGACAGCAATAAACAAACTACATGGGAAATAGAACACAAAAGCAGGAAGTCCTGGGTTTTGTCTGTGTGTGTGTTGTGTGTGTGTGAGTGCAATGACTGTGCCTGTAATGCCAGATGAATTTACGTGCTTCTGGACATGACAAACTCTCCTTATGTTATCTATTCCTATTCTATGCAGAAATTAGATACTATTGATACTATTGGCTGAGCTTTACTTTGCATATAGCTCCCAGACTCATTAGACTCATAAAATTTACCAACCACAGACTATCAGCAATAAAACAAATTTGGTGAGTCGTAGTTAAAAATATCATGGTTTTAAACTCAAATACAGGACACAACAACCAGATGATGTGTAAAGAATGTTTTTGTATGACAGGCTCTGTCCATTGCCTCTGACTAGCTGGTTTTTCTGCAGCTCAGCAATATAAATTCACCCTAAATGGCCATGAGAATACTCCTTCCTTACAAAGGAAGAGTACCAGGCAGGACAATGGAGGACTGGCATAATCAGGGTGGCTGAGATGCGACTGGGTAATTCAGGAAGAAACAGCTGCTCACCTGACCTTCTGCCCAGTCATGGTGTATTTGGTACAAAGGTTGCTGAATTTGTTTTAAGAAAGTTTGCTTGGGTGCAGGATCAGCCCTAAGATGGAAATATAGTGTCCTGGCATGCTTAACACTCTAAAACTTAAAAAGAAATAAGAAACTATTTGGAATTCTGAAGAAGATTAAGGCCCTTGGCACACACACTGGTAACAAGCTATGATATGTCCCATCTTGATGTCGAATGACACTAAGTATTATCTTGGATCATGCAATACAGCAAAACCAGATGGGATATGTCTCTGAAAGTACATAGCAAAAAGCAAACAAAGAGGCTTGGAAAAGGGGAGAAAATATGCAGGATACGACCAGCATCCATAGTTCTGCTTTCTTGCATAACCATCGGATGCTGAAATAGAAAAGAGAAAAATAAAAAGGAAAAATATAGTTATATCTTTATTGTAAAAAGTGCAAGGCAACCCACAACTACATTGATGCATCAAAACTATCCAGGCTTCAGCATATGTATCCCTCTCACCAATGGCCAGTGTCTGGAGAGGGACACTACCCAAGGTGCCTGCCTTATCATCATTAACATCTCTCTACTTATGCTTGAGAAAAGAAAACATTTTGTTCATGTTGTAATTTTATTTACCCCAAGGCCTCACTGTGCAGATTGCACTGCAATCCCCATCAACCAATGACAGACTTGCAAGGGGCCAAGCCAATTCCTCCAGAATTTCTTCGGGATACAAAACACATTGCTTGCTCTTGTTCTCTTTGCTTTTTAGTCACATACTGCCTTTTCTGTCCCCTATTTTTCCCTCCTGCTTGCACTTTGCTTTCTCATGTCCATATTTCCTAATATTCTTCATCGTCAACAAATAGAAATTTGCAAGGCTTGTTCAAACCGTGATAAAAACAATATTAGTTTTCATGCAGGAGTTAAGGGAATTTTCTGCATCAGATCCAAGATGTATTGGAGAAAAAGGAAGAATGGTCCTAGATTATTTTGTCATAAATAATTGAATGCTTTTACTCCATTTTCTCTGAACTGCCTCATGGTGTTTAGCTTTGTTTTTCAGTTAACTATCTAAAAGTAAAGTAATTCTCAGCAGATTAATGAAATCAACACATTAAATGAAATGTACAGACCGAGGTATGTGTTATTTTGGGGGTTTTTAAGATGGTGGAAGGCTTTACAATGGCTTCTGCTGGTTTCCATTCCATGTAGCACCAGCAATTAATATGCAGGTGGACTGTAAACTCTTCAAGACTGAGATGCCCTGCTTCTATGTAGCTACAAACTGACCATGATCCTCAGTCTTCATTTGGCTCCTGTTCCAAACCAGACCATGAGTCTGGAGACAGACTGAACAGTTCAAGCTCCTGCATGGTTTGATTTATCAGAGAGCATTTGCTTTGGGAGCTGAGACCCTCACTCTTTGCATTTGGAAATAATTCTTGATTTTGGTACAGAGTCATCTGTTTACATATAACACCACTCACTTTATAGGATCCAACAAATCTCTGTTTGACTTCCACAGCTTGGCTCGGAATATTACACATGTGATGAGAAAGGCTGTGCTATTATGTATAAATATCTGTATGGTACAAGTCTTTATTACAGAGTAGAAACCAGCTGAAAGGTGACACTGTTTCAACTTAAAAAAAAATTCTAATGATTACTCGAAGGAAGTGCATTNAAAAATTCTAATGATTACTCGAAGGAAGTGCAGTAATTTCTGAGAGAGCGATCATTTGAGTACATTCAAGAAAGCATCTCTGAAGAGTATTTCTACTGTCTGTTTTGAATCATATTTTAGATCAAAATCATCAGATAAACTGTAGTGAGAGTAGCGTAGATAGAAACAACAGATCTTAATCAAGACACCTTACTATAACATAAGGAAACAGAACCATCAGACATCTTTTACAAAATATATAAAAATGTTTGCATTGAAATTATAAAAATGGATTCACCTTACTGAATATATACTTCAAAGTGTTTTCAGTGCTTTTCTTCTAATGGATGTTTTTCTCAGGCCTCTACTCTTGTTGAAGACATACTAAATTTGTTGTCTTTGATTAAAACCATTTGTATGTTTGTCTAATTTTAAAAACTTTTAAGTTTCCATCTTCTTTCATGAGGAGTCTCTCCTTCAGCCACATTCACACTCGTTTCAGTCATGTTGGTGCAAGGCAAGGCTGAGACAGCCTGCATATGACCTGTGAAGGACATGGGTCTCCCCTCCATGGGCCCATCCAAGCCTGTGCTAGACCCTGCCACTCAACCTGACGTTTGGTCCTTTAAGGGGTTTTTAGAAAACATTCTAAAGCATCTTCTTTTTAAAGTCTGCTCTTCAAAACAAAAACAAAGTAAAAAGGATAGCTTAAAAGTTAATGTAAGCCATATTCCCACATTTTTGCTGAGACCAGCCGTTTCCTCAGAAGTAAAGTTCTGCAATTTCCTCTATCTTCAATTTCCCTTCCTCTGGAGTAAGTTTCCCCTGTGGAAAAATGAGTTATTGGGCTGAATTTTACCATCAGGTGAATTTTTTCAAATTTGATTATCCAAATCCAATCCCTAAGGAAATAATTCACGAGTGAAAAAGTACAGCTAAAGATGAGCCCAAATTGCTAAAATAGTCGCTTCATCCCATACATGCAATTCTCTTTTCTTTGTGTCTCAGTTTGTATGGATTTATGTTCTCATGACCTTGCAGAGCCAAAGTCCAACACAAATCATTAGCAGCCCCACAGGATTCACTCCTAACATAACTATTCCCAGGGAAGTGGCAGGACAAACGTCTGGGAGAAGATTAAGTTTCAATTTGCTCTCCATAACATTCTGTGGCTGATCCTTCCCTGTATCCCACTCCCCTTTCTTTCTCTTGTCTGCTGATCTGGCAATTCCTGAATATTAGCTCTAAAGCTAAATGCTCAGTGTAGCTGGAGAGGGGAAAAGTTGACCTTGTCTGTATCAGATGGAAGGAAAAAAAATATAAATTGAGTCCTATCAGGCATACAACCCCACACCCCCCCTAAAAACAAACCCACAGAAATTAAGAACAGCCAGCCCCCACTCCCTGCAAACAAACAGCTGAGTGAGCTTCAAGCTGACCCAGTCAGATTCCTTGTTTTATCAATAAATTGTATTATCTCTGCCTTGATTGTTTCCACTACAGAGGGTATCTGCAAGGTTATCAAGACCCAAGTGACTTAATAAGATCACAAAGAGATACAGCTGATAATAGTTTTCTGACAGGTTTATGTCCGCAACTGATGCGTCTTTTAAGAGTTTGATTTTTTGCAGACAAGTCTGAGCAGAAACATGTGCAGTGCCTTACCACGATGGAGTCTGGGGTGGAGAGGGGGAGGTGACACTGATCTGAAGCAAGGAAGCCCCTTCTTGTCACTCAGCCTTGAGCTTCTTGGTGCCTTGTTAAATACACTGATAAATGTATTTCTCAGTGAAGCTCCAAGAGGACAACTGCCTGTTAGGAGACTTTATAGATTGCCCTATAGACAAGAGAAATTTGATTTGAACCTACACAAAAGGCTCGCTGTGCTTTGTGAGTGTATTGATCTGGCAGCACTACAGCAGCTGTGAGCTCAAATGTCTGTGCTGCTGGCATAATCAGAAACATGCTACATGCAGGATGCAGCAAGCTTCAAGAGCTTAACAAGCCAGATAGGGGACCTGTCAATTCCTTTCATGGCTAACAGCAGGGTGAAGAAGCAATGTATATGGGGAACTATCAAATCTGTTGCAAAAGAGATGCAGGAATGACAAAAGAAAATTAAAAAGCACACAAAAAGCACTGGAATATATACAAGTACCTGCTTATTCACCTACCGTACAGACATGTTAGCCTAACAGTGCTCAAACAAATCCAATGTGCAGCCCAATTACATACAGTCTGAAAAACAAAATCCCTGTTTCAAAATGTCTGGGTGATATCATTGTTCTGTGTTTACCTTTCTCATATTTTCCAGCAGTCCTGAAGGCCTCCTGTGCTGAGCAAAGCTTTTTATGGTAGGAAGGAATCTGCTTTGTTATTCTTAATGTTTTCCAAGCATCTTTCATCATAATAGAACATCATATTTTTGGCCTGTGGATATATTTATACATTATTTTTATCTTGATTTCAGTACATACACGTTTTCTCCTAATGGCTTTCTGGTAAATGTATGAGCTGGTAAATGTACAGATCGCATCTTGATGTAATACTTGTACCTGACATTTTCTGAAATTATGGGTTTTGCTCAGGCAATAGCACAGTGCACAAAAGGAAGGTAATAGCGGTGGTTTATGGCATGTGGATTCGGCTTTGAGGTTAGTGAGTAAGTCATTAACATACAGTCTATTCTTGCCAGTGCTCACACAGAGAGCGCCTCCAGGGTGCGGGGAGCACAATGAGCCGGGGGAGCACTTCCTCCGCATGACTTTGCAGAATGCCTCTCAGTTTTCATTTTCCGGAGACACACCATGGAGTTAGAAGCTGAAAACCTGTCTGTTCTGGTCAGGGTGAACGCTGCTGGAATGATGAAGTGTGTTATTTTTGCTCCTTATGCTTGTTATTCGTGAATCATGTTAAAAGTACAGCAATCTCAGTTCTGCTTTCTCCACTAGCACTGTGAATTTCCTGAGTGTTCACCAAGAAGACTTTGTTAGGTAAATGCCCTCACTACACTGTCATAGTGCTTAGAATCAGAGGCTTTAAAAACAGCTTTTGCTTGTCTTTTTTTGTGCAATTAAAGGTAGAAACTACTTTTGTAATTTTTAATTAATGAAAAGGAAGGTTCAGAGGATTAAATTTAAACAGCAAGTGGCCCTGACCGCAGGGGTAACATCTGGAAACCAGTAATTCTCTTTCTTGGTAGCCATGCAATTACAGAATTGTAATTTGTACAATTCACTTGTACCTACAAGTGAAAATCCTCAGCAATGCATTACTCTTCTCTGGTGGCTCTGCTAGGGAAAGCATCCATTAACAGGAAGACTGGATCTTATACATCCATCAAGATGAATCAGATCAAACTGTTTATCAGAAATATATCATTCCAGTATCTTTCTTTTGGTAATCAAGAACTTAGAAATGTGGATGCATTGACCATTTTATAGAGATATGTACATTCACCACACAACTAAATATGTCATTCACATTTTCATGGAATAGCCTCTGAATAGTATTCACTCTGAAAGAGAGGTATATGAGTAATTTAAAAAAGTATTTCCAATAGTAAAGTGTCAAAATTGTAGCTGTCAGCCACAGAGCTCTTTTGAGCTAATAGAAATTTCTCCCATAAGTTGCAGAGCCCATAAACCCAAGTCACCAAACCTTTCTGTACTCTGGTACTCAGCTGGAGAATATGACCAATGTTAAAGATTCATTCTTTAAAGGGTAAGGCATGGATAAGGAATGGTGAAGGCTCCTGAGTTCTGGGAGTCCTTGCTCAGGAATCACCACTTTTAGAACTGATTTGGACATCTCTGAATATACCATGTATGCCTTCATTTTAATTCTTTATCACTTCAGAAGTCAGCTATAACAATGTCAGTTTTTCCAATCAAGAGATAGAGGAAGGTGGCAAAGCCATGGGATTTCTTCATTCTTTTTGTAACAGAGCTCTCAGCCTACAGCAGGCTGGGTTCCTGCAAAGAGGAACCTGTATGCCTTCTGTGAAGTCAGACTCTTTCTTCAGGAGGACTGCTTCATGAGAAATTAAAAATACAGACAATCTCATTGGCACCTCTATTTCTCCTTTACTTCTACTAATGGAAAAATAGCATTAGCTACAGAAAAATCCCTTCTTGCTCTCCATGATCTCACTCATGTCCGTACTAATCTAAACTTTGGTCAGAAACAATGGTTGCAATATTTCCTATTGCAAAATCTGTGAAGCACTGGTTCAGAGTCAGGCATGGTTGAGCTGCTGACAGGCAGAAACACGACGCTGCAGTGTCTCCTCTCTCATGGGACTGGCTTACAAGTAGCTCTAGGCAGAGTTAAAGGGGGACTGTGCCAGCTTTCTTCTCTTCTTCTTCCCTCTGATAAGCCTGAACCAATGCAGTTGCAGTAGCTACCTACTCACTTAACACACTGCTTCATGTGTCTCTACTCCTTTTCTGTGCCTCTCACTGCCTTTCATCTCTCACCATGTGTTGAGATCACTAGGTCATTGAGAGAAGGATTGATATTTGTGTTCATAACATTTATATTGTGAAGTGTTAAATGCCATCTGTAGGCACTTCCAAAAAACAAGCAAGCAATATAATGAGTTTTGAGCAATTACTGTGGCAGTGTTAAGATGTATTTGCCCAGTTGAATGAAATGATGCTTACAGAGCAAATGAAATTCATTCTGCAACATGAGGGGTGGTAAATCAAAGTAAGAGGAAATAAATATTTCAACTTAGCTAATCTTACTGACTCAAAAATATTTAAGTCTGCTCACCTCATACAATTGCTGGAAATTATTCATGCTGCTTTCTATCTCTTGTCCAGTTTTTTTACTGCTGAAATGAATAGAGAGCAGCCCTGAGAAGAAGGACATGGGATTGTCAGTCGATGAAAAGCTCAACATCAGGCAGCAATGTGTGGCTGCAGCCCAGGAAGCCTAAAATGTCCTGGGCTGCATCAAAAGCAATGTGGCCAGCAGGTCGGGGGAGGTGGCTCTGCACATCTACTCTGCTCTTATGACACCCTGCCTGGAGTGCTGCTTCCAGCTCTGGGGTCCCTGACATAGGAAGGACCTGGACCTGCTGGAGTGAGTCCAGAGGAGGACCACAAAGATGCTCAGAGGACTGGAACACCTCTCCTATGAGGACAGCCTGAGAGTTGGGGCTGTTCAGCCTGAAGAAGAGAAGGCTCTGGGGATACCTCATAGCAGCCTTCAAATTCCTAAAGGGTTTTTTATAAAAAAGATAAAGAGAGACTTTTTACTAAGGCCTGTAGTGACAGGACAAGGGGTAACAGTGATAAACTGAAAGGGGGTAGACTTAGATTAGATATTAGATAGAATTTTTTTACAATGAGGATGGAGAGACACGGAAACAGATTGCCCAGAGAAATTGTGGATGCCCCATCTCTGGAAGTGTTCAAGGTCAGGTTAGATATTGCTTTGAGCAAACTGGTTCAGTTAAAGGTGTCCTGCCAATTGGAATTAGGTGATCTCCAAGGTCCCTTCCAATTCACACCATTTTATGAGTCTGTGATTGTGTGAAACGCCACTGATCACAATGCAGTCTGCAAGAATGAAGGCTCAGTCTACTGTACTGGTACACAGACTTCTTACTCTCTTTGGGAATTAAAACATATAACAAACAGATTCATCTTAATAACAACATGCCTTTACGTATAATAAATATTTTCAAGACCTGACCAAGATCTGGAACACAGCTCTAATATTTAAGGAAGCATTGGGCAAGCCATTTGAAATCTTGAAATCATGAAGATCTTTTAAATAATAGAGAAATTGAATGCCTTTGTTCACGTTAGTAGCTTAATAAATAATTTGGGATTGTTTGTTGTTGTTGTTGTCTAATTTGATAGTATCAGGAAAAAGTTACATTTGGGACAATGTAAACTGGGAAAATTCACAGGTATGTCCAATTTCATATCTGTGAAGGTAGCTGTAGCAAGAGAATGTCTTTAGACTAAAACACAGGTTTGGCACCCATATTTCCTAATACTTCAAGCAACTAGATCTAAAACATCACCTGAGAGAACACTGTGACTGGTTACATTTATGACAATGGCTGCAAATATGTAAAGAAAATAAAAAACATTGATGAACAAATTTCTCTATTTTTTTATGACTATTCAAAAATACATAAATGTGGAGACCATGAAAAGGATGTATCCATCAATATTTTAAGTGATATCTTTAGCACATATGTTCAATAAAGTGACTGTCCACTCAGTGGACCTGCTCTAAATCTTGTACTGCAGTGATCCACACAAACATACTCAAAAGCATAGTCTGTAGTCATCACCCTTTTAAATGACAGGCATTCAGAGAGAGAGGGCATTCATTCTCCAGTCTACACAAAGCACTTCTAAAAGGTAAAATTATTTATTTGATTCACTAGGATTTAAATGCTTTTCCAGAAGAAGAGTTTCCAATTACTACTCTCAATTTGCAGAAATGGGACTGTCATTCAGGGTTTGCCTGTGATTTGGATTGAATCTCCAGCAGTGATCAGGAAGTAAAAGACTTCTAGTGAAAACATGGATATCCTTGGCTAGCCAGTTGCACTACACACCTTGTGGTAATTTCATGTCTGGTTGTTGCTATCAAGATGGTTTTTTGTCCAGATGTCAGCATCTGTTATGTTCCCACACAAGCACACATTAAACTTCGCTTCCTACAATATTTAGGTAAAATTTCTTGCCTTCCAGAACTTTCTCAATGTTGAAGCTCAGATACAAAAAATATCAGACTGTGCTCTGAAGTCTTTGACAGTATTTACCAAGGCCTTCCAGGTCAGCAGGGGCTTCTTTTTCTTTGCCAAATTATGAACCAAACGGTTCATAACCAATTACCACTCATCAGTTAAGTCATACCTTTAGGTAATGGCAGTTGATATGAATGGATTTAATCTAAGTTCTGCCCCTTGGGCTTTATCCCTGAAGACTTCAGTAAGAACTTGACAGACCTATTAGTTAACACTGCACTCATAGTTTCTTAATATAATTTTGGCTTATTAATTAATGAACCATGTAAATCACATGCAATATAGTGATGAGGTGACCTCAAATCAAATAAATATGAAGGTCAAGGAAAGAAGGTGAATAAGCTCCCTTTGGCTGTATATGTTTTCTCTTATCCTTTGATATACCTGACTATTTCAAACAGCCAGTACTGGCAGGGATGTCTCTATCAGCATGGAAAAAGCTATGAATCAGCTAGGAATCTTTCCCCAGCTCAGAGAACTAAGAATGAATCCTGGAGCAACCTGCAGAAATGTCATTATAAGAAACCACCTTTTTCTTCTTTCCAGATTGTAAAGTATTCTTTGTGTATGTGACCACTTGGGCTTGGAGGAGATCCAAAAGCTCTCTCCTTGTGTTATTTGTTCAGGCTAGGGATGACAAATTAAGAAAAAACATGGAGTTGGAGACATTGTAGTCTTCAGTCATGCAAAGAAAAAAAAAAAGGCATAAACATCCATTTCAAAGGGGAATAGCATCCTCATGTATTGCAGGGGATTCAAAGCTAACAGATCCAGCCATGCACGCCACTAGTGAGCAACAGGCTAAAAGATGGAAGATAAAAAATAAAGCCATAGGAGGGGAAAAAAAGAAGGAAAGAAAATAAATCAAAGACATTAAATACAGATTGTGGATTATCAGACAAATTACAACAAAGGCTGCTAGGATTACCGCAGGTACCACACGAGAAACATTTGGAGCTCTGCAGAGGTCTCCTGGTGGAGGATAGCTCCATCCCACAGGAGGAAGGCAGCAGCACTCCAAGGGGGGCTGCTAGCCCCCAAAAGGCCTCCTGCCCAAGAGGCTGCCTGCACCCTGGGGCTTCTTTGCAATGAAAGATTTCTTGTGATGGGAACAGATTGTGGAGCCAAAAGGGAATGTTACAGGAGTGTGCAAAATGGGAGCACCTGCACCAGTCCCAGGCAAAGGTAAGCCATAGCACATAGAAGCAGGAATGTAGGCTCCTCTTGTGTCAACATTTGTTTTCCCTGTATGCATCATCTAACAAATATTTTCCTGGTGTCTGGCTGTTACTCTGTTCTGTCTGGGCAGCTCCAGGGCACACAAGTGTAGCTGCTGGGGGTAACTCAGAGCTGCCAACATGATCCACATCAGCACCAAGAAACTTCAGCAGAGGGAGGATCATCCCATGTGAGTGATATCCCCAGCAAGGCCATAAACCCTAGGGAGCTCAGGGCATACCTGCGATATCACTAGCTAGGACAAGCCTATATGTATTGAAAGATTCTCTCTTTAGTCTCAAGCCATTCATAGGGCTATTTCATGGATAAAAAAATCTCAACTTTTCTTCCCTTTTTCTGGGGTTTTGGTTTGTGGGGGGTTTGTAGTTTTTTTTTGGAGAGCAGTGATGGTTGAATAACTGGACTGGTAGCAAAAGCATTGAGTTCCTATATGGTCTTTGCCAACTTGTATTGCTGACAGCATGTCATTTCACTTTTTGTCTCAGTTTTCTACTAGTATATGAGGATAGCAATAGTCCAAGTGGTTTTGAGGGACTAAATTCACTAATGTCCTAAGCCAAAGCCCATTGAAGTCAATGGAAAATCTCTCAATTACCTTGAAGGGCTTCAGGCCAGACCTTGATTATTCAGTCTTACAAGAAACATCTGAAAACACTTTAAATGGTGCCATATGGGTGCAAAGGTATTGGTGATTACAGGACTGAGGAACAAACTTTTCAACTGATAAAAGTACACATGAATAATACTTTTTGAAGTCCCATTTTTAGTGAACTTTACTTATTCTGGGAAAAAAAAAATACATGTAAAATAAATAATGCCAATACTCAAAATTGTCTTCAGCAGTCTATAAGACAAAGCATTTATTCTGTTAACCACAGACTCCTTTTGATTTGCAAAAAATGCAGATTTGGACAGACCTGAAGGAAATGCAGAAATGTACAAAAGCTGTCATTCTTTACTAATTTATGGCCAGTCTTTGCAAACCTTTGTGACAGGTTTCAGTTGATTGACAGCTTGTGAGCCAGAGACCCACAAACAGACTTTAAAGCTCCAAGACAGACCTAATTTTCTCTAATAAGATTTGATTTTTCTATATAAGACTGCCCTATGAATAGAAGGTCATCATTGATACTGGTCTATCTAGTGTTATCCTCTACAGAGTCTCACAGACTTTACTGCAGCTCTGGACTAAGGTCAATAATCACTTAGATCTCTTGGGAGACTTCATGGCTACCAGGATCAATCTGATGTCAAGGTCTTCTCTGCATCTGGGTAACTTGGTAGAGAAGCTCAGCAACCAGCTGGAGTGTGACAGAGAGAAAGCACCAGTGCTGGCAGGGATGATGGTGACTGACCCTATTCTGTTGCAGTGAGAGCAGGGAAACCCCACAGAACTACCTAGTTCATGTTGAAGGAAACAAAGAGGAGAAGGGAGAAAGTTTCCATTTCAAAAGCACTTGGAAATGGCTAAAGTTAAAATCTTGAACTATATTTTTAAAATAATTTTCAGATTAAAACAATTCAGTTGCTGACATTGAACTCATTTGGATACAATCATATGGTTCACTTCAGTTGCAAACCACAATGAAAAAATTAAGTCAAATGTTTCAGTGGTTTCTATAAAAAGGTGTCCCATTTCTTCACTATGTGGCAATCTTTACTCATTGTTATTAGAAATCTTCAAAATCTGCCTGAAAAGACTTTAAAACATCATAACAAAGCACTTTCAGTTGAAGTGAACATATTATTCAGAATAGCTTGCTTGTTCCTCTGTATTTCCAAAGCGATCAACAAATTAGAACACAAAACACACACCATTATTCATCCAGTCCTAACAAAATAATTGCTTAGCAGAGTTGTGCTCGAGGCTTTGGAGTCCCCAGCAGTTGCATAGCATAGAAAAAGAGAAAATGGGAAAGATAAGGTTGCAGGGGAACTCTAACCCAATAACCCAGACATTATGCAGGCAGTAAATTCTGAAGTATTATCACAGTGATTGACATCACAAATGCTCCAAACTGAATATATTGATTGCCAAGGTCAGCGTTTTAGGCAGCAACAGCAGACATCCTCATCCATTAGCCCTGAAATATTGATTTCAATCAGGAAAATAGAAACTAGAAAAAGAAAAATACTCAAGCAATAAAATGATCTTTCTCTACCTTTGTCTCCCAGACATGGGAACAGACATGGTATTCAGAGTATATCAGTATTTATGGGATTTCTGAAGACCCATATGGATTTCCTGTTCCTCAGCCTATTAAATATTCATTTGTATTCAAAATGGCTAGAAAAAAAATCCACTTCAAATGTGAAACCAGACAACAGACAAGAGCACAGCTTTGGCTTTACCTTGCTTGATAGAGCAGGATAGATCTCCAAACTCCAAGTGTTCTTAAAATAATTAGAGAAGGTACAAAGTGTTTTTCAAATGAAACCTGGTATGTGCCAAATGCTTCATTATATAGCAAACACTCACCACTAAGAAAGTCTCCTAAAGCTAGAAACTCCTGTTGCAATTACCTTCTTAATGATTATCGCTTCATCTTTTTAAGTGGTATTACTTAAAACGAAAAACAGTGCAACCAAACACAAACTACTAGATTTTATAAACCTGGACAAAAGTAAATTTTGCCAAACACTTAAACAATTCATAGTGCATCCTCTTTTTTTAAAAAACAAAAACAACAATCAATGCCCTTCCAGCTAAATGTACCACCATGGAGGCCCAGAAAGCTATGACAGCCCAGCTCTCGAGGGGCAAGAGCAGGCAAGGAGAAACACCCCTCAGGTCATGGTGAGAAGTGTCTCCCTCCCATAGGCCTTTGCAGGCACATGTTAATGTCTTGAGTTCTATTGGTTATTACAATTGATGTCACCCCTGTGCACCCCAGTGCAGCCCCTGTTTACCATACATGTACCTCCCCTGGAATGTTCTTCCCTCTCCTGATCCCATTGGTCCTGGTTTGCCACAGTGCTCCACCCCTGTTACCCCACTGGCTCTCCCAGTTGGCTGCCCCTCCTCTGCACCACTTTCACCTGTTCCCATTGGCCCTTGACCCTCAGATCCACCCCTTCTTTCCCATATTTAATCCTGTGCCCTCAACCCCATCTCATCTTTGTCCCTGGACACCCTTCAGGACAATAAACAGTTCTTGGAACTCCTTACAAAGACCCATCCTTCGCCTTCTTTCATCAGCCAGTTTTCAATAAGTGTGCTCCGGGCTTTGAGAGTGCTGGTCACTCACAGAGACCTGCTGAAGCACGCTGCTTCATGTGACTAAATGTTATTCAATGCTAACTCATACCATTGGGTGAAACCATGTTGTAGAAAGATGCTTTCTGAGGATGACTTTATTTTCTAAATCCATATGTAGAAGGGAAAAGTAAGCAAAGTTCTCAGAATAACTGACTTCCATGAGCATGTTTTTTTTTAATGTTTCCTTGTTCTCTTCTAGAAAGACTTAATTTTTGCTTCTTTTCTGTCACATGACAAATTTTCAGGAGGAATATAGTGAGGCTAGAATGAAGCTGAGAAAACTGCTGTATGCATAGGGGTTTAGTGTCCAAAGGCAGTTGGACAAAGTACACCATGTGCACTTAAGAAGCTGGCACCTGCAGGAATAGAGGTATGCAGCAAGAGCTGAAGCAGCCATTGCTACAGCAAGTAGTGCACAACTGAAAAGTGATGGTTTTATCCCAGGAAACTTGAAACACATAGCAAAATACAGCACAGCTGGAAGCAAAATTGCTGCCTTTCAGTTCAAGGGCACAGTAAGAAAAGGTAGCACAGTGAGTGGCTAAATAAAGTAACACAGAGATTGAATTGACTATTTTTGGTCCCAGCATTTATGTCTGTGAATTATCTGCTGGAACCAGAACAATATACACACTGCATGTTAATTCTGTTCCAGTCACAGAATTAGTCCTGCTTCAACATGCTTGTGTACTGTTGCATTACATCTTGGAAACTTTAGTTCTAGTAAGTCTTAAATCTCTTTCTTCCTGTAAGTTTCCACTATTTTCTTAGTAGACTACACACACACAATGCAGATGTAGCTCTTTCCTAGAGAAGAACACAACAACTCTGTATGATCACAACTTGGACAGCAGCAGAGGGAGGAAATTTCTGACAAGAACACCAGGAAAAAGCACCATGGGAACCATTAGCTTTATGCAGAGGAAAAAAACATCGTTAATGCAAATGACCAGTGCAATAAAACACTGAAACATATTCCTTTATCAGTTTGTTCCCTTGGGAAAGTGAAGGAATGAAGTCACTCATTTAGACTTGCATAAGCTGTTCTAAGGCTCCCAGTCTATCTGAATCCGTCTTAAGAAATTACTTGTTTGGAAAGAAGGAGGGAAGGAGGAAAAGGGAAGAGGGGAAAAGTAGAGGAGAATTAACTAAATCCTGTTTTTTTTCAGAGGATATCAAACTTCAACATAATGATGTAAATAGAATAAATTCCAGAAGTTGAATATGAGGATAGGCACAGGCAGCTCAGTGTCTGTTCTACCTGTGCTCCAAAGGATCCAGCTGCAAGGCAGATGTGGTCTGCATAGTCCCAATGCCCACAGATACTGCTAGCTGAGAGCAGGGCTGGAAAAGCCCCGCTCATTGATGTGCCAAGGCCCAGTGACAGCTGGTAGCAAGCTGCAATGCCTGGTGCAGATGTGAAGAGAGCAGGGAAGCTTTAGCCTGAGCCATGAACATAATTTATTCCATCCTTCCTGAGGGCCAGGGCTCACCTACTGTCCCTGGAGGCCAGTGTCCATATTATCAGAACAGGACCTAAAGGGGTGGTAAATTACTGAAACCTTTAATTTCAACAGTCTTTAGGACAGGCTTTTCCATAGAAAATATGTTTTACTCTGGTCTTTAGCATTCACAGCCTTTCCACTGGCTCTCAGCAGTGAGGCAACTACCTACTAGTCTGGTTAAATGGAATAGTAGCAATTTTTCAAAAGTGATTTTTAAGAAAGAACTTGAAAATAGTGATGGATCAGTAATTAAAGCAGGATGGTTACCTTACAACATTCATTCCTAATATGAGCAAACTAAAAGGAGAACAGAAAACTGGCTAACCATTATAGCCGGCCTATATGTTAAATTCAAAAGAGAAGTCCCTCAATATGCAATACTACAGCTATTTGTATTATTATATAATCTCTATTATGCACTGGTTTCCAGCACAACTGGCAGGACTCAGTACAAAGAAATCAGGCCTACTTCTTGCACACAGGGTCAGCAGTTTCTGTCTTCCCTTCTCTCCAATTCTCTTAAATTAGATAAAGCTATCCAAAGTTGTTGTTGTTTCCAATTTTATCCTGTCTGTCATGGGCCTAATACTCCTGTAAAAATCATCCATTCTTCTCTCACTCCATTTTTACAAAAGACACTCAGGTGACTTCACTTATGCTTTCCTAATGTATGTCTTCATAAAGGAGAGCAAAATTTCATCCTCTGTATAGAAATTCCAGTTAACAACAGACAGAAACTAGCTGCCCTCTTCTATTAAAATATCTGTCAAACATCAAGTTTAGTAGTTCAGCATGAGTGAAAAAAATCTTGCAAGCCAATTTATGAGTTCTTCTTTGTCTTCAGAAAAAAACTTTTAGAGATTTTAACCACTTCTTATTTCTCAGAGAGTCAGTTTAGATAAATACAGCCATCAGCAGTATTTGCAAGTGAGACAAGTAACCAATGATTAAACACTCAATGCCTTTAAATGTAAGGAATTTTCTTCAAGATAAGAGAACATTCACTTCTCTGGAGGAATTGGCTTAAACAGAAAGCTCAACTTTATCAATATTGTTAATATTTTCTACCTCTAACTGCAAGGTAACTAGAATTAGTGGAGCCTAATTTCATTGGGTGCATATTACCTAAATTTTCAAGGACAGAAATATAAAACTTGATTCTTTTTGTGCACACCCCAGCAGGCTGAAACCCCCAGAAATACTGTCTCTACTATCCACTACATTCCTGGCTGGTTGAAGAGGGCTCTTTTGCCCTCTTACTCTCATATCCTGCTCTAAAACAACTGTTATCCAACAACATAAAACACTTCGGTACATAAAAAATAGGGAAAAAAATCAGTAGAAGAAGAGTGAATGAAAATATTGGAGCTGAATTAAATCAAAGTCTAACATGCAATCTACGTAGCTGCAGGTTGATCTGCCCCTGGGGTGGACTTGGAAGAACAAACAGCCTCTGAGAAAGACTCCTGTGGAGATTCAAGGACACTTGAGGAATATACAAGTATTGGAGGAAAGAGCTGAGCAGAAAGCATTCCTAGTAACCACAGATTTAGCTCTTCAAACGTACAAATAAGAACAAAACCTTCTAGGCTGGGCTCCTGCCTGCTCAAAGAGAGATTTTTCTATCATGTTTTGCACAGTGCTAGATTTTCATATCAGCAGTCATGTATAATGCATATCCTCTATAGATATTAGGAAATGTCTTTCCTTTTTGGACACTGTTTTTTTTGCTCCTGGTTTAGGAAAATGCTAAGCACATATTGAAAAAAAATAACTCAGGAAACAAAATATTTTTTCAGACATACAACCACAAACATACCATGACTCAAATCCAAACATGTTTACACCAGTTACTGTATAGATATAGATATTGATTCCTTAACTCTTATTCCCAGACTACAGAAGACTACATGGGGAAAGTTTAACCCAAGTCCTCCTAAGGACCAGCTCAGGCTTTAGCAGCACCTTAACAAAAATTTAATCATAACCATGCTGTTATTCATGGAAAACAGACAGCCCTATCCTGCCATTAAACATGGAAAAACCACTGTAGATGCTCAATAAGCAATTCTCTCCCCTTGTGCAAATGCGTAATTTGTCAGCCAGATCCAGGAGCAGCTGAGTGTTGTGATCTAGTACCACTTTCACAGCTAAAACAGGACAGGCATTGAAAAAGACCCCAAATAAATACAAAAGGTACTTGAAGTGTTAGATGACAATTCATGCCTAGCCATGGGATTTCTCTGCTGACCTCCTCAGACCAACATAAATAATTTATTTCCACAAGTACAATGTCACTGCACATCAAACACATACTGTGGCTGCAGGAACCAGGCCAATTCTTTCCACATTGCCCTTTTGCATCAATCCCATTAGCTCCCCAGCACATCAGGACTCTAGTGCAGGAGATGAGTATTCGTGCATTACCATGAGTCTTTGTCCACCCTCCCTGGCAGACTGAGATTTCATGATCTCTGGGAATATTTATGTTTGTTAATCCATTTTGGATTGCCTCTCTTTTGTTTTACATCTAAATATGATACTCCCATGGAAACTGGATTAGTAGGAAAATACCTTTTATGAAGGAATTAAATAATTCCAGTCTTTATTCTTTAGGAAATGAGAAAGCCACAGAAACAAAGACATTGGTTATCTTCTATTAAGGGTTTATAGTACAATAATCATCCATAAATGAATGCTTTATTGTTTCAAATTTTTAAAAGGTAGCAATTAAAATTTTGACAGGTGCTGCAGTATAGATTGTTGAACAGAAATAGCAGAAAATTGTGCTTTGTCCCCCCATAAAATTATGACAGCTCATGTGACACACCAGGAATGTATTTCAATATCAACAACGTAAGCTAGAGTACCTGACCCAAAATATAAATGGAATGACTCTTTCTAAGTTACTTGGCTCTTAGGTAAGACTTCAACCCAATTGGTTAGCTGTAAAATAACTATACTGTTGTTTTTGAAGATTATACTATCTTAAATTGATATTGAAAAAATCTCCAACCATACAAATCAATGTCCCAAAAGAGCAGGCAGTCAACAAGTGTGTTAACCCCATACCAGCAAAATAAATCAGCTACAGTGTAAGCAGGTGAGTTTGAAACATCTTTGTATGAGAGGGTGGTAGCATTTTATTCATTAAATATAAATATAGATATACATCTGGTCACAATGTTTTATGTAGTCTGTGCAGTAGCCACTAGTATTGAGCACTGGTCATTCTGCTATTCTTCAAAATAAAATTCTTTCCTTTTAATTTCCATTTTCCTTCTTCAGGGAAACATAGGCTTCCTCTGATCTGAAGAGCACTGCTGGCAAACTCTGTGCTTTCCCCGGCTTTGATTCTAAACACCTGCAATTCAAATTATGACAAACTGCACCTACAGATTCTCCATAGTTCCAAGAATCTCATCAGCAAGGAGATAGAGAAAATATTTTAGGAAACTGGAGAGGAAAAAAACCCAAAATGTTCTGCAGGGAAATCAAGGCTCAGAGCCTGATGTGCAAAGGGTCTCAGCAATTGTGATAATGAATAGCACAACGCCCAGCACTCAGGTGCCTGGCCCCAGGAGCAGCAGCTTCTCTAGTGAGTCAGATGTTTATTGTTTAACACAACAGGACAAGCATGAGGAACGTGATTCAGCTGTGAAGACTGTGTTAACAGTTTTTAATTAGATTTTCTTTTTCAAAACAATTTCTTTGCATGCTGTTGCAAGGAAATGATAAAGCTGTCCTATTTTTTTTTTCCTATCAGATTGAAGGCATCTCTCCTGGAAAGGCACGGAATTCAGTATTTCTGAGCATCACAAATGAGCTATACTTTTGCACTAATTAAATGCAAGATTATAGCACCAGTCTTGTTCTTTTTCTCTGGTATCGCCCACTCAGTTGCAGGGTTAGAAGAGGAGCTCACAAAGTCAGGTCACTCACCATGTGTCTGCTGGCACCAGACTCGAGGTGTGAGCCATCACTGTGCTTGTGGCACCTCACTGTCTGTCAAAAGTAGAAGTCAGTAACTAACATCTGAAAGCCAGTGAATAAAGATTTGCAGGGCTCTTTATTGCTGTGCTGAACGAGATGGCTGGCACAGCCCTGCACCACATGGCAAAATGAAACAAAATATAATTATCAGATATCATTGTGGAGATTTGAAGATCATACCATGCAGGAAGTTATGAAAGGTGTGTAAATCATCTCAAAATCTGATGCATTCTGAATTGCTTTGATTTAAGAGCTGCTTAAATAAATACTGTTATCAGAAAATTATTTTAATTGATTTTAAGTTTGTTTGAGAGAAAAAAAATATTTGGAAACAGATGGTAATGAAAGCATTTTAAGCAACAGCTTAATTAGGTGCTTCAGATTTTGACCTCCTAACTCACATGGACTGTCGCTCCACAGCACAAAGACTGTGCCCTCAAGGCTTCCATGGTGCAGAGCAGTAAGGTGATCCCAAGCAAATCCCCTCCCTGACCCAGCTTACCATGCATCAGTCCAGTCTGCAGAATGTCTCTGATACATGTAAAGCAGATTCCTTTCAGAGGAAACAGAACCTGAACTAATACTCCAGATATCTATTTGTATGTAGGTTACTGCAGCTCCTGATGGGGACACCAAGGTCTGGACAAAGAAGTAAGGCACTTGACCACTTAATCTTGTATCATTTATCAAACATGCACAGATCTAAGAAAGGTCTCAAACCATGAGAACCCTTCTGCAGTGGCTCCTGGGCTGCATAAAGTAGTAAGTACTGCATGTTTCCTATTTGCTGATGACTGACAGTCCTCACATCACCTCTGCTGCTCCTTCCCTCCCCAAGATTTAAAGTGGATGGCAGTCTTTATCTAATATAGTGCTCTCACCCCTCTGCTGAACCCCTTCATTTCTCCTAATGTTCTTTTTGTTTTTCCCCTTTCTGTTGCTTCCTTCTATAATAATAGCAAGTTTCAGCATCCCTGAAAATGCAAGCACAGCCTAACTCCAAGCTCCATTGTAAATCTGCACTGTTAGTGTACTGAAAGTTTCTTGAGCAGCTGCACAAGCCCATGGCAGACCCAGAAGGTTGTTAAGCTGCAAGAGGATTGGCAATCCATGCCAATATATTAGGTGATAAAGCAGTCCTCCTAAACCTCTGTTGTACCACCTCTCCTCTACCCCCCAGCAGGCTGGGCCATTCCATTCCATTCCATTCCATTCCATTCCATTCCATTCCATTCCTAATTTTGGCAGATAGATGCATGCACCCCATACCCTGACTCAGTCCTTTGGCACCACAAGCCTTATTAGCTCAGAGTTTGCTGTTGCTTGGCTGCAGTCTGCTCTTAAATTTGAGGGCACTCAGGAAAATTAGAAATAAGGGATTCTGAGCCATTGTTTTTTCAAATATCTCTTAGAGAGGCAGCAGGTTTTTTGAGGAAAAAGAAGTACAGATTCTGAAATAATTTGGATCAACATCAGATTAGGAATATGTCAGCAGCCCAGATAAAAAGATAATTAGGTCTCCCAGAGAGCAGCTTTAAAAAAGTAATTAATTTTGTTCAGGGTAGTCAAGAAAATTCAAGAGAATTTCTCCTTATGGCACTGGAGGTAAAAAAAGACGTCTGTCTTATGAAATTTTAATCTCCAGCACGGTTCGCAAAATTATATATTATACAAATAAATTAATCAGGAGAGTTCTGTGTCTTCTTTGACTTCTTGACCATTCTTGTATGCCAAAAATGTAATTTTTTTCAAAAATATAGAAGTGTAGGCAGGATGCATAAGGTGCTCCTAATGAGATAACAAGAGCTCAAAAGTGGGGAAAAGATGAAGAATTGAAATTAAATAGCCAAGAGTGTTCACATCAGTCATGCAGACACTCATATACATCTCCCCACCCCTTTGGCAACAGATTTAAAAATTGAAATTGAAGGCATCTAGCAACTCATCTAAACCAAACAAACAACAGCAGAGAACATGATCTCTCCTCCTTTTTTCTCAGATTAATCTGATTTAATGCATCCTGTCACAAATAAACAACAGCTAAGGTGCAGATAATTGTTCCTAATAAACCTGGGCTTTTTCTTATGGTTTCAGCTAGGAAAATATGTCAAGCCAGACTTAAGACTTGTTTTGTTTCCCATGAGAACGAGTGAGGACAATGAGTTATTCTCAGATTTTGCAGGAACAGAGAGGTTTGAGATTTGCAGAGGGTGCCAGGTTCCCTCTTACAACCCCCCAGCACTAACCACTCTTGCCAGTGCCCTCTCCCCTCCTGCAGGCCTGGCTGGATGTCCTGAAGCTGCTGCCACCCCATCCCCTCCTGGGGCTGGGCACAGGCTGCAGAGTTGTTCACACACACAGGCTGTTCCTGATTAGTCATTACAGCCTAATGGGGAGGCAATGAAAGCCTTCACCGACTCCTTGTGCATGATGCTACTGGGGAGAGGAGGGAGGTTGAGGGTCTGCCTTGAAGGTGCCCTGTTAGATTACTGTTTGTTTGTTTAGTATCAAACTAAAGGGAATAATAAAACAAAAAATAACAATAATAATGGAGTAAGAATAATAAGCGAGTACATGCCCTGACACCAGGGTTAAAGTGAAGGACAGTTCTTGAAGATGCTGCTGCTTTCACTCTGGTCCCTGTAGCTGTCCCTTTTCCCCCTGTACCTGCCCCGGGTGCCCTGTGCTGTGGCTCTGTCCCCTCTCAGCTGCAGCTGCCCTGCCCTGCCCTCTGCTCTCCGTGGGGCACAGGGCTGCTCCCAGCACACCTGCAGCTGCTCCCAGCACACCTGCACCTGCTCCCAGCACACCTGCAGCTGCTCCCAGCACACCTGCACCTTCCCTGTGTCACGCTCCGGTTTGCCCCAGCACACACAGACGATTTCATCATTTCCACAAGAACTTTTTGTTTCATTCCCACGACTTCCTCTACTTGATGGAAGACAGGGATGATTGTTGCTAATGTTAACATGTCGCTAGGGCCTGATGTTACAAATCTTTCCTTACACATAATGTTACGCTTCAGCAGCAGTCCTTAGATGAATAATGAAAATTTAACCAAGTAAAGGACTTACAAGATCAGGCCCACAGTGAGATTTATAAACACAGTAAATGCCTTAGATTTTCTACATTGAGTCTCCTGTTATTTTTTTTGCCATGGAAATACTGAGATCGCATGAGCCAGGGCAAACACAGGTCACAAAGATTAATATACAGATTTATCATGTCTACAGTACACAACTGTACATGCTGTATGATCCAAAAAGTAGTGAAACCTAAGACGAAAGTACACACAATAAGGGAATTTTGATAGTTTAAACAGCTCTGCTTCATTTTATAAAGTTCCGTTACCCCACAAATAATGGAGCTGTCATAACAAACAGTAACAGTGATAGATACTAAGGAAAGCTGCATGGTGTGCAAGACTCTGGATACAGCTCCAGTGTTCAGATCTGAATCGACTTTAAACTTAATACTTCTTGGATTGCTCAGCCCTGGCAAGGGCTGCCACAGTATTTCTCAATTTACAAATGTAATATGTATCAAATAGCATATATTAAAATGTAACATTGCCTTGACCTGAGCACAGTTGCTTAAGGCCATATATGGTTTTTACAGATGAACTTTGGGTAGTTAGGTTTCTATCTGGAAGACTTTCACAGACCTCAAGAGCTTCTCAAATACCTTTAAAAAGCAAAAAGAGAAGAACAACGTGGCCTGCCATTTGCTGGTTGGATGCTGTCCATCACATCTGCAACGAGTGACGTCAGGCTCAGTGCAACTGCTGTCAGCTTGGCAGCACTGCCACTCGTTCAGTGTGTTTAGAGCAGTATCCCATTTTCAGTTGGTTAAGATCAGAAAATGATAGGTTAAATGAGGCTGGGAGAGACCCAGTCTACTCTCCTGCCCAAAGGGCCAGTGCTGGCATCACAGAGGATGCTTAGGGCTTGGACCAGTAAGGCCTTGAAACCCTCCAAGGATGGAGGCAGCACAGCCACTCAGGGGGACCTGAGTGGCCTCCTCATGGGGAAAGTTTCTCCCTATACTCAGCCTGAACCTCTCTCATTCCAACTTCAGGCCATTGCTTCTTGCCCCCCCTTCCTACATCACTGTGAGAAGTCCCACTCCATCTCCTCCATGACCCTTTGGTGATGCTGAGGACTGTTAAGTATCTCAAAGCCATCTCTTTTCCCAGCTGACCCAGACCAGCTTCCCTAGTCTCTCCTTATGGGGCAAGTGCCCCAGCCCTGCCACCCTGGGAGCCCTCCCTTGAGCTCCCTCCAGTTTGTCCATGTCTTTCCTGTGCTGGGTCCCAAAACTGGACTCAGTATTTGGATGTGATGTGAGAAGTGCCACACAGAGAGGGACAATCCCTTCCCTTGACATTTGAGCCATACCCCTGGTCAAACAGTTCAGAAGATGCTGGCTGCCTTTGCTGTCAGAGCACACCTCAGTGGTGTTCAACTGATTGTCCACTGTGACCTCAGGGCTGCACTGCAGAGCTGCTCCCTGGCCCCATCCTCTGACAGTGTCATTGCAGGGGATCATCATCTCAAGGTGCCAAGAAAGTATCTGCATCAAGGAAAAATGTTTCTGAACCTTTTGGGCATATAATTTTAACTACTTCTGTGAACAAAGAATGAAGATGTTTTTGCCAAGTTTAAAAAATCCAGGAACATTTTCTTCAAGCAAAAGTCATTCCCCAGTCTCTGGGATTCAGGGAATGCATTTTGCCATCGTCTGAAAAAAAAAAAAAAAAAAAA
>VZTT01076599.1:28243-43181 GCA_013400855.1 Buphagus erythrorhynchus | reverse complement strand
AAAAAAAAAAAGAAAAAAAAAAGCCCTAATTGTAACAAAGCTATCTATGAAGAATTGCAGGCTGCAGAAGGTTGAAGGGTAGCATGATTGAAATGCCAGAATGCTTTTGGCAGAACAAGCTGTATCATGAAACAAAAATGTTTCATCGGCACTTGAGCTCCTGCACAGCTCTGCAGAAATGCCCCACTGGTCCTTAGCACTGGAGCAAGGCAACTCCTCCTCATCATTCTCACCACAGTGCTGCAAAGTGCTGTAACCTGGGCAAAACCTAATCCAGTCCATCCCTTTAAGAAGTATGGCTCTGAAACTTGGGTTTGGAAGGGTACAGTTCAGGTTTCCTCATTTTCACACAAACTAGATTCGTCTTGAGTAGAAATTACCTATTCCTTCTGGTTTCCATCATTTCATATGACTGAGGGCTCCTGATTCCCTGCAGTGCCCACTTCAATGGTAATTCAGCCACAAGACACCACATTTTAATTATTCTTGAACATAACCACGGGGTTGCTTGCAGAGATTTGAGTGTGATTGGAGAGAGGAAAACATCACTTCAAAACCTGAGAGGAAATTGGCTGGGCATTGGTCAAAGCTGGTTCAGCCAGCTGGAACTGAGGGACATCAGCCCAGTATCAGCAGAAACAGTGCAAATCACAGAAATCAGACCTCTGGTGTCAGGAGCTCACACATGCTTCAGGGATTGCAGGGAACAGCTCAGCTCAAGAGGGACAGATGCATCTGGCGAGGCTGTTTGCTTTGCTCAGGGTAACAGAACATTATGCTTTGTATTTAGGCTCTGTGAACATTTATTTATGATGCTGGGAAACATGCATGGCTTATCCTGGGGGTCTCCTTCTAGTATTACTTCATGTCTTCTGCTGTGTGTATACCCTGCTTACATTGAAATGTTTGAGTAGCCAATCCAAGCTCTCAAAAGTTAGGAAATGCCAAAATTCATGTAGCCCTCATTCACCTCTCTCATGCTTGGGGTCATGTTGTTTTACTGCCTACACACCAACCAAAGCACTAATTAGTTCAAGCTATGCAAATTGTTTTAAAAAGCTAAAAAGCCTAGTTTGCAATTTAAAATGGGATCCAGATGCCCTCATCACTTCAAGGGAGGAAAAAAAAGGCATTAAGTGGTAACTGGATTTTTGTGTTGTATGGCATGCATCCAGCCTGAACTTGCACATAAAAATAAACTTCTTGAGTTCATTGTTCTGAACTTACAGCCAAATGTCCTGTTTGTCTTCTGTTGGTTTTAAATGTTTTGTGACTAAGTTATATAAAACATACTTTTCAAAAAAACCCAGTAACAGTAACTAGTGAAATCTAAATAATACAAATATTTGTTTCTTTGCATGCTTCTAGACATTGCACAACCTCTGGATGTTCTGACAGAATTAATGTGAAAATAGCCTAAATATTCACTTATTTCTCCGTTCCCATAGAAACTCTGACAGCAATGATTCATACCTAAGAATTATTAAGTCCCTGACCATGCAATTTGTACTGTTCTTCTCCACAAGGCTCCAATAGCTCACACATTGTACTGCAGAGAAAGCTCACCTGAAGGACAGATTATCTATTTTTGTTTGTCAGCTTCGTTTTCTTGGAAATGCACAGCCTTGTTTTTCACAATGGGTAATTGAAAAAAAAAAAAAAAAAAAAAAAAAAACAAACCCTAGGGGGAAAAAAGCCTTAAGCAGAAAAAAAGCCCTAATCACAACTAGTGTATTCTGCCATGGAGAGGAGAGGAAAGAACTGGATTTCCTGTGCCAAACTGAAGCACGTGGGATGAATGTAACCCTGCTGTAGGAGCAGCCTAGCACAGCAAGTGTCTCATACACCACGAGAAGGGACAACACACCAGCTGGGACAGAGTGAGGGGGTAGGGCCCTGACAGCCTCTCCTGACTCAGGCTGGTCCTTGCCTGGCTTTTTGTACTCTGCACAGCTAGAGTGTCTTCCCCAGAACAGCTGGGAAAATGAAAACAGCAACTGACAGAAAAGTGTCAAGCAAAAAATTGATCCCTCAGCACCAGTCTGGACACATGCCCTATCCATGTAATTAACCCTTCATACACAATATTTCCCTGGAATTTGGACTTTCAGACATTTTCAGTCCTTAGAATTTGTGCCAAGAACATCAACTGAGGTGACAGACACTGATTTTGATAGTACTTTGGTGTTGAAGCACTTGCTTGGAGAAGCTACCTAAGAAAATCAGCCCTGTCCCATGAATAGCAGAGGGACATCACTTACCTCCTCTGCAACACAGTGCTTGCTGAAAGAAACACAATGTATAGCTTCTCTGGCAGGAAGAGGTGAGGAGGGTGCAGCTCATAAGGGTTGTTCACCTTCAGAATTACTATGCAGAAGCAGAAAAAAGATACATCAGCTGTGCTATTGCAGTCATTTTCCACTATAAGGATATGGTAGCGTGGCTGGCTCAGTAGTGCACAACACACAGTTGAACTGAACAACTATTTTTGCTCCCAAGGTCTATCAAGTTTATGCAAAAAACACCCCACAGCTGCTACCTGCCAAGTGATTACCAATCTGTTGTGCAACTGCCACTGACATTCATAAAGAAATATCCAGAAGGTTATAATGGTTCCTGGCTGCATGGACAAGTCAAGAATCATAAAAACAGTTACACTTGAGAGTAATCTGGAAATCGGGTGATGGAAAGGAAAGTCACATGGGGCAAAGTAATTCTTTTCCAGGGTAGAAAATAGATACTGTCTTTCCATAATAGAGCAATGGAGAAGTCCTGCTGCAACCCCATCAAATAAAATGACTGTACCCATGGAAACGTCAAAGGTTCAATTTTTAAATGAATGCAAAATAAAATTCAATCATATAAAAGAGAAAAATGAAAACAAAACAAACCTTTAAAACCCTCTATCATTTGGTAATAATGCTCATTTAAGTAATGCTAAGTTTAAGCATTTTTTTATCAACATTAAAGTATACTTTTGGCTAGAGAGTTGTGGGTAATAAATGATTAGTAAAACATATTTATTTATAGATGCCTTAGAAAGTGAATCTATCATATAACAGAAAATAAAATTATATATGCAGGGACTTCTCCCACTTAAATATCTGTAAATACAATTTGGTTGGCAGCTCTCAGTTAACACAGTGGCCCACAAGTTCTGGTGGGATTGTGCCATGAGTAACCATTAGCAGGGCAAGGGATGGAGGGCAAGAGACAAGGAGCACCACTGGAGTTCATTAATGAACACGAGATTGAGTGTACACCAAGCACAATGAGTTCCTAACAAGCACATGAGCCATGTGCACAGTTAGACCAGTAAACAACATCTGGTCAGAAGGACCTCAAGATCAAGAGCAGAACTGAACAGTGAGCTCCAATATGCTTACAAATATATGTATTTGTAAGCAGATATACAGAACTAGTTTGGAGTAAATTTTGCTCTTGCTATTATTAAGCCTTACTTATGTACCATTCGGGTGTACAGGATAATTTACAATGGGCAGAATTTTTCAAACACGACACAATTCCCATCACACAGTGCAGAGAGCCCAGGAGTGGGGGCAGCTTCAGTACAGCAAAAATAACTCAAGAAGGCACCACATGGGCTCTGTGATACACATTGATCACACTGTGCTGCTCATTGCAGCAGATTGCTTGGGTCAGGCAGAAGGAAAGTCTTCACTCAATGACCAGCTGCAGAAAGGGAAGGTCCTGTGGTTGTGATCCTGATGAATAAGTAAAAGTAATGTCCAAGTTGGAAGTTTAAAGCATTAACATTGTATTTTGTAAATTTAAAACATTAACACTGTAATTTCAGTATCGAGAGTGTAATTTAAACTCTTTGTGGACTGCAAGCATTGCTTTTGGAAACAGAGAAAGACTAAATGGAGGGTAAGTTACCAGCCAGGAATATCCAGCACAGATCAAACATTTGTCTAACTGCGTGGTGTGTTGATGTAGCAGCTTCTAGTGTGCCTCAGAAATCCAAAGTGAGGGTGTCTGAGACAAGAGATAACAGTTACTGTAGGCTGAAAATACAGAGCTTTTGTCCAGAATTTAGGCTGCTTTGCTGTACCTACAGTAGTATAGCTATTACAGTGTTCCTAGTGCTCGAAACTTAATCATGAGTATGGTTAATTATTAGAACAGTTACTAGTAAGCCTTCAGAACACCCTACTATCTAAACCAGGTGTGGTTTGGGAGTTAGCAGAGCCCTGAGACCTTCCCAGCTGCTGTTTTCCTGCAGCCACTCTGTGCTGGGGGGAGAGGGAAGGTGATACTGTGGGTGGAGGTGGCTAATCCCTGCCAGCTGCTGAGAACAGTCCTGGCCATGCTCAGCCCACCACTGGGGATGTAGCCCTTGCATCTCATGAAAGATGAGCCAGCTGGGAAGAACTGGAGTCAGATCAAGTTTCATTTCAAGGTTTATTTTGCCACCACTGATTTTCAGAGAGCCACACCTCTAAGGAAGAATAGGTTCCATCTCCTCAGTTTAGATTGATGCATCTATCATTGGCAGTCAATACACTGATCATTTGTGGTTTAATTAAGTTAAGATAGTTGACTTAATGATGCCACAGAAATTGTTAGGACATAATGACTGTTAGTCAGACATAGGGAAGTACACAGAAGATGGTGTGGCGACACCTTTTTGCATCCAGCCTAGATCTGCCTAATACAGGACAAAATACAACACATTGATCCAGTTATTGAGAGAGTCCATCGAGAAACTGTTCCCAGGATGCCCGTCTCTTCTAGGAATAACACTTGGTATGGCCAGTGCCCGTGTTCAGCATGTCTCATGGGGTTGACACATGGTGTCCCCTTCATGTGTTTCTAGTTCCTGTGACTCAGCAGGATTTGATTGTGAGAGCCTGAGAACAGCTCAGCCCACACAAGAAAGAGAAGAGATGCTGCTGACAGCTTGGAAAAGAGCTCAGAGCTGTCAGGGTTTGCACTGACCCACCAGCCAGCACTGTGCATCTGCTCTCTGTTCGTGGTTTACAGACTTCTCTTGCTTTTTATAGCAACAGATGCTTTTAGTGGCACTTTTAGTCACACCAGTGCTTTCTCACCTCTGCTTGGTCAAAAACCTCCAGGCTTTTCTTTAAGGTGTGGAACTTGCTAATGATGCCCAGGCTGTAGCCATCTCAAAAGAAGGTCACTGCAGTATTTTTGGCAGAGGAGGAGGACACATACATTGTGTTAAAACTATCTGAAGATGGAAACTTACAACTGGTTGATGATAGATGTCTTATTAGAAGCATGAAACCAGTGATCTGCAAGAGAGACCAATTACCTTTTCATATAAATTATTGCCTCCCTCTCTATCTGTGCTGCAGAAAGCTGAACTATAGATCTCAGACTACAGGAAGGAAGGGAGACTGACTGGCAGGCTATGATGATGGAATTCAACCTGGTGCTTTATCCAAAATCAGCTAGTTCAGTACACACAAGTCTGCAGACCTTCAAAACATGATTTTAAAAATTTGGATAGAGGTCAGGAAAAAAAAAATGGGAAAGTATCTAAGGAGAATGGGTTTTTCTACCTGATTATCACTAGGGTTTTTTTAGGGTTCATCTTTGCAAGCTGTTGTCTTCTGTTTTAGAATCAAGTACAAGTCTTTAAAGGATGAGAGGAAACTTGATAGAGATTAGAACAGGTACTTTTTAAAAAAAAATTGTTTAAATACAGCAGACAAAAAGAACAGCTGGGGCTACACTTGAGGCCATACCAGACTAAAATCAGGCAAGGGTAGCAGTTTCTCAATGTTTCCTTCATTTTTGTTAAGAAACCTTGTCAAATCTCCTTGAAGGAAAGATACCAGTGACTTCAGAGCACCAGATGGTTTGAGCTAGAACAACAGATGACAGAATCACAGACTATGCTGAGTTGGAAGGGTATCTGTCACAAGGTTCGTCAAGTCCAGCTCCTGACCCTGCACGGGACCATCCCCAAGAGTCAGAACATGTGCCCAAAAGTACACACACGAATGGCAAAGCTACAGTACACTCACAGTGTCTCACCCTCCAGCAAACAACCCTCAAACAGGAGGCTTTGGGGTTGCTGAAGCTGTTGGGATCACCTGACACCCACTTCAGTGGCTGGGCATCCCTCGGATGCAAGGGCTCAGTGCTTAGCTTGGGGTATGAAGGGTGGAAGGGGACAATCCAAACACATATCTGTGTGTGGGGTCTGGGCACAGCTTTACAGCAAATGATAAAATAATGAAGAAAGAGCTATTCTAAAAGTAAAGTTTGCATTGTCTCACTTTAATTTGTCCATCTTATTCTTTCCTTTATCTTTTCTGATGAGTAGTGATGAGATACATAAAGTATTTTGGGCTAGAACTGCTAACTAACTTGCCAAACAGATTTGGATGAAGGCTTTTTAGGCACATTGTAAATATAGAATTACTACAAATAAGCCACAGAAATCACTTTTAGGATCACTTTCCCCTTGCCATCCCTTTCCCTTCCCACAGCAAGATATGCCACCCTTGCTGTCCTGTAGCCAGCAGCTGCAAGCAGCAGGGGACTTCCCACGGAAGTCCCCTGTAGGAGGCACACAGGACATTTCTGAGGCTGGGCGAGCAGTAACAAGCGGCTCCCCGGGGCAGCCACAGGGGTTATTGGATTTTCCAGAGCGTGGCAGAGGAGCATTACCACAACTGGGTCACTGTGCCACTGGCAAAGACCACTGGTAAATAAGTAAAATACAGCAATTTAGTAAATTATCTGTAATCCAGGATAAATAAAAACACATTTTCACTTAGCATATTCCCTGAAGTCTCTAATTGCTCCTTTCCAACTTTTTACTAGAGTAAACACTTTTGTTATTAATGTAAAGGAAGCAGTCTGTCTCTGAGTGCGCTTTTTTGTTCTCTTCCAAAGGCTGTCCACAGGGAGGAATTAGCATGATCCTGAGCTAAATGGTGCCTTCATTTGCAACACTGCAGCCCCACTAATTTCAGAAGCTTCAATTTCCCCGCCTCCCCCATGTGGGAAGGCTGGAATAAATTATTAAAAGTGCCAGCCCTCCTCTTTCCCACTGGTGTGGGAGAAATGGGTCTTGAAGTGAACAGACCACGTGGACTCTTCTGGAGCTGTAATACTATGAAAGGAAGGGAAGGAAAGGGTTGGAAACACACTCATGGGTGGGGGTCATGTAAATTAGAATCTGGGAATTAAGATGCATTCACTGGATGTCACAAACTTTGTCTCCAGTGGGGTTTTTTTCACCTCCAATGCACAGAGACAGTAGCAATGGTCAGTAATTCAGTTAAGGTGTTGTAGATGACTGAGAGCAGGTGTCTTTGACCAGAAAAGCAAAGTAGGACAGCATTGCTATATAACCTTTTAGGTGATCACTGGAGCAGTTCACACAGCCCAGATTGCCTATGGAGGGGGCAGGGATCATATGCTCAGAAGCAAAGCCCCCTTAAGTTTAATATGCTAATCAAAACATTAAGATATTTTGTGTCCTGCATGTAATAGTTCCCAGTTTACACTATTACTGCACAATCTGTTGAATTCTATGTAAAATATTATAAAGCCAGTTTCTGATTATTTACTAATATGTTGTAATAAAAAAACCCCACTAATATGCCTACATTGGGCTTTAGGTTATTAACAATTAATCAGGAAAGATTCTTTCTCATCCCATTGGAAATGAGGAATTCACATTTGTATTTCTGTTTGCTCCTAACTTTACTAAAATAATTTTCTTAGGTGAGTGCTACTGTAAATGCTTTTATAGGTTTTGCTAAGGATTCTTCATCATCCATCCAAGCTACCCATCTGCACCTCTACTGGAATCACAAAAGAACACTAAGGCAACTGAAAAACAAAAGCAGGACTGGGAAAATAATGAAGTTCTGATTATTTGCAGTCTGGTTCGATTTTCCTTTTGTTTGCATTTGTCAGAAGACTGGGATGTGCCTCTGCCGAAGGGGAGATGTGCTGTGAGTGGAACAAATGTGAGCAGGCAGGATTGGATAAGGTACACACAGCATCTGCTCTCAACCTGAAGCCAACCTCCTGGCCCCTTGGCAAGACTGCTTTCTTAGGTCCATGCTCATCATGGTGATACCTGCAGCCTCTCTGAGGACAGGCCACTGGGATGGCTTCCTCCATCTAATCCTAAGTGAACACAGTTACATGTAAGAAGGTTAAAAATGCAGCATAGTCTGTAACCAGTTTCTTCCCAAGGTTAACTAACTGAGGTATGTATTTTCAGCTACACGATGCCTCTGTGAACAGGCATGTTGTGAACCAGCCTAAGCAAGAGAAGAGAGAGATGGAGAAAGGGGTAAAGAAAGCTTGGGAAATGAGAGCTTGGAAAAAGGAATGGAGATGCAGAGAGAGAAATCATGCGGAAAAAACTGTCTGTCATTTCTCTGAGAGAGACGCTGCTCAGTGCCAGCACTGATCCTCTGCAGTCACTGCTTGCTGAAGGAATCTGTCATTAAGCAGGCACACATGTAAAAAAAAAAAAAAACACAAATCTTTGTACCTTTTTTTAATGTACGGTTTTTGGGATGTTTTTAAACAACCATGTCAAGGCCCTTGCCTGCAGGCTATTGTTGTCCACAGTGACTCTCCATCTGGCTCAGATGCACACAGGGAAAAACCACATTCATCATTATTGATTACTTTAGGTCTTGAAGACCTTTGTAATGGAAAGGCCGATGTCAGTGTAAGACAATAGATATACTGAGACCTTTCCCAGGCTTCTTTGTTTAGGCTCAGCGGGTGCCTCAGGCATTTGTGTATATGTCTGAACCAAACATCAGTCAGAAACCTGTCATGTCCATGGGATACAAAAAGCTGGTATCTCAGCTCGTGAGAGAATTTCATAGCCAGGGTCAAGTTTTCTTTGATGACTGTGTCATGAGCGGAGAAACCTTTTGGATTTGTAATAGAACAAAAGTCAGTTTTGTTCATTTCTAGGGTCTCAGATTGTCTTAAAACTAGAGATAGGATCCAGAATTGTGTTGCATCTGGGACTTTCACATCATGAACACCCACAAACACTGGAAATCACCCATACTCACTGCTCCATTTTAATCTGGCCCATAAAATCAGCAGACAAAACTACTCTGGTTAAAAAAACCCCAAGTACTTCAGCCTGTAGGAACAAACTGGGATACAAAAAGATGATATGCAAAACTGAACTGCAGTAGCAGTATACAAGTTTCTGTTAATTTTTTTGTGTCATCTACTACAAGAACCCAGAGAACAGCTGTGGTCAGACACCCTGCATTGTAAACTGATGCAGAATAAAGGTTAAAGGACTTTTTACCTTTTTCCATCTTGTTTCCTAAACAATTGCAAACACTCATTCTATTTTGGGAATGCAAAGGGAGGGGGAAATGGGAGCAAATATTTAGAAACACATAAAGAGATTTAACAAAGAAATTTTTTGCATAATTTTTTCTTTCCTTTTTTCTTTCACATTGTTCTTTATACAAATAAACACAGCATATGTCCTCCATCTAACTTCACTATCAGAGGAAGTTTTTAACCATTTCCTTCATTCTGTATCTGATTTTATCTAAAAATAAAACATTACATTTGCTATATTGAAATTTCAGCTCGAGCTACTTATACAGAGACTAGGGAAAATGTAGAAACAAAAAGAAAGCTGAAGATGGTAACCTAAAGACATCCCTTAAGTCTACCTGCAGGACAGTCAACTACAAAGTTGTCTGTGGAGTATAACAGGCTCTTAGTCACAAGGAAACAGCTGTAGGAGAAGTTTTATTGCTTTCTTTTTTGAGTGTTGCATCTTCTGAGATTAATTTCTGAATTTTATCAGTTCACTGAAAAAGTCAGGTTTCTGAAGTCTGCACATCCACCCCAACTGAATACTAGAAAACTGTAAGTAACCAGTGTTTCACTAACAGCAGCTCCATGATACAGAAGTTCTCCAGCTGGATTTATCAGATGTTATAAAGGCTTACCTCACAGACTAACCAGGAAAATTCCCATATTAGAATGCCTTGTTATATCATGGCTGGCTCACAGACAGGTACTAGCCTCCCATAGAGATGAGAGATGCAGCCTCCTCTCAGAAGGTAAAAGAAGGGCTCTACAAAAATGTAAAAATGTTGGGGTAGTTTAGTGGCCATTCAATAGCGTCCCCACAGGATGTTCTCTGCAACACCATCTATGCTGTGTTTGGCTGGGTGCTCCGTCTCACACAAACCCCACAGCAGTGCCTAAAGCCAACATTAGCAATGCACCTGGCCCTGTCTTTAAGCTTAATCATTCCTCTACAGGTATTCTGAAGTGCTTTGCACAACTGTCACTGTGCAGCTTTCTCAGAAGAGCAGTGAAGTCAAGGACTCCCAGAGTTGCATTTAGGTACTTGCATCCAAGAAAGAAATTTGTACAAAAAAAATCTTTCAAAGCCCATTTTTGATTGGAAGTGGCTAATGGCAGGCGTTTTTGTAACCATGCCTGCCCAAAAGTCATCTTGGCTCTGCAGGGCACCTCAGCACCTTGGGACTTGCACACATTCACCCTCACTTCCAGGGTTTTCACTGGAAAATGAAACAGTGCATGGGAACATTTCTGGTCAGTGGGATAGGTTTGTCTAGACCAATAAACTCTGGGGATGGCCCATGGTATTAGATATGCCTACATCAACCAACTTTCTCTCAAGCAGTTCCTGAGCATGGTTTGGGAGTTGGAGGTTTACAGGGACCTTCCCCAATAGCCATGCATGTGGTCTCCCAGCTGTGAGGTGAAAAAAATTCCTGCCATAGATGTGGGCTATTCTGTGAGCCAGTTGCCTTCAGCACCCAGGAAGATCTTCACCCATTTAATCTGTTAATGCAGATCTAGCTGAAGACAGCGAAATCTGGTCTGTCCCTGGGCTTACCTGGCTCTCACTGCTACTGGAGTCAGTGCACTGGAGCCACAGCAGCATGCAAGAAGGAGTGACAGATCAATAGTCATGCAGGGTAAGTAAGAAAGTGTCTGCATTCAGTCTGTCCCCCCAGAGTGCTCCCAAGCCCTGGGGAGTGGGTTCTTATTCCCACTTATTCCCCATCAAGGAGTCGATTGTGCGCTTTTATCTAATGACTCTTTAATGGATATACATTCCCGAGGAGCTGGAGCAGGAAAACCACTGCAATTGTGTCACAACAGAACAAGCTCTATGGAGCTCTATTTCCAATTAAAGAGAAGAATTTTTAATGATATTTATGAAGAGAAAACCTCATGCATGCCATTAATTGCTCTAGTCAATGACTAAAGAAAGTAGTACATAATTCAAACATACATTTGAAAAAAATATGGGTTTTTGAATTTTTTTAATCAATACTAAATTAATTTTTAATAATGGCAGACTTCCAGGACTAATTAACTGCTTACGCTGATATACATGATTACAAAAACTGGTATATCCAAACTAGAGATGGATAAAATTTGAAAAAAAAAAATTAGAAAAATAATTCCTCCAAATACTGATTCAAATCAACTGAAGTTAGTAAAAAAATTTAATGCTGATTCAGGAAATATTTCATCTCTTCAAAAAGAGGACTGGTTTGTTTTTTTTTTTACAAATAAACTCAATGGTTTAAAATAAACGGTAAATAAAGCTACTTAATCTGAAGAGAAAGACAATTAGGTCATATACCAGCTAATTGATTAATTATTTAAGTTTATTCAAGTTTTAATTTTGGAATTCAAGCAAATGCTAGGATTGTAAAAAAAAATGCTATAGCACATCCTTCTTTCAAACATGCTAATGTATTTTAATGTGACTTTTTGAACATGTGTTCAAAGCTATTTTTGGGAGACATGGGAAGACTAAGATATGGGCCATATTATATTCCATTCCAACATACTCAGAAGTATATATTTGCACTAACTATTATTTTTATTAATTTATATTTTCCGACGTTTTTTAATGTTCTGTTCTTAATGTTTTTTCTGGTATTGTTTTTCTAGGCTGTTGACCAAACTAAATTGTGCACTCAAAAATCCACATGTAATTCCCACAAAAAATCATGTCTGTGTTCATGGCATCTGCTACTGTAATGTCAGACACAAATAAATATAATATCCTCATTCTTAAAAGGCTGAGATTTTAAGTGTTAGATCTGTGAGAAAATGATTGAGACTCAGCATGGAGCTATCTGCAGAGTAAGGTAACAGTCAGGATTAATGGAGGGCAGAATCAAACAGGTGAAACATCTCTGAGGACAACTACAGAAGAAACAGGAGTGACCACAAGGTTTCCAAATCCAAAACCACAGCTGCAGATGCAAGATCATCTTTCAGTCAACAAGTCATTTGAGGCTGCTCTTTTTTTTTACCCCTCTTTTTTTAAACGCAGACTTGAAATTCCTACCTTTGTCAAGAATTCAGGTTTGAACATGTTCACCTCAAAATTATGACAGCATTTATATGACAAGATGCTGCCTGGTAAAAGCAAAGAATGAAAAAAAAACCCTTCTAACAGAGTGTCTGTGATTTTAGCTCCCACTGAGTACAAAAATAAATGAAATAATTTAGTTTTCACATTTCTTACCTAGATGAACACCAACAAGCATTAATATTAATTTCTGTGAGCTATTCCAGCATAAAAACAGAAGGAAGCTCTAGGTGTACTCACAGATGAATCTGTGACTGTCAATGAGGACAGAATCCATTTTTTCTAAGTTTGCCTCATGGTAAAATTGAAGTACTTTGTCTTTACTGATTTTTTTCCAAAACTATAGAAAAGCACGTTACCTACCCTGAAGTAAAAATACATCTCTCTCAGCAAAAAACATCCCACATGGATTTTACAGTGATTTTTAAAAATTACATATCCCTTCTTAGGCTTTTCCAGCCATTATATTGATTGCTACGTAAAATTACTGAGTTATTTCAGCTGTCGCTGTCTTTTGAAGGTTATGCAACTAAAATAGTTAAACTAACCTTTAGTTTGACCTTTGTAAGCCATCAAAACACTATTGGAAGCAGCTCTGTTTAACCATTCATGATTTTTAGGTACATTTGAAATAATATCTGAAAACTGAAGGCCAGTGTCTCCATTGGGACGATTAAATTCCACTTCCCACAAAGTATTTTCTAACATTTTAAACTTACTTTACTGAAAGTAAATCAGTCATTGAATGAAGAACATTTTCTACTACTTATGACATAAACAAGCAAGCAAGCACAAAACCTTTAGATTGCCACACACTTCCTCATTCATTTGACCCTCAAAATGACAAATTATTTTCTAAGGAATTTAGATACTATATAGCCTCAAAAGCAACCTGGTGAAACAGCTGAGAGAGTGAATGCAGATAAAAAGCATGAGGTAACAAAACACATTGTGGTGGGGATAAACTAGTTGTCAAAATGTGAACCCTCACAGTTTTAACAAGCTCTGAGAAAAACAAGCAAAATTGAAGTGAGAACCACAGTAGGGCAAGAAGAAGGGAATCCATTGGAAAGGCTGAATATTTTGTTCATATAAACAAGTTGACTGCATATTAGATGTCTGGTAGTCATAATACATTCTTGTAAAATGGAAAAAACCCAGCCAACCACTTTTAGATTTGGTCCTTTGTGCAGTGATTTAACGGGAAGGGAGTGGTGACCCTTTGCAGAGCAGTGATCTGGAACTGTAGCCCTGACAGAGGGAGGCTGGCAAGGGCTGTGGGCTGATGTCATTGCTGCCTGACAACACATTCCTGGCTTGCCTTGGTATTTCTCACTGGACTGACTATGTTCCATTTGTCAGAATTCCTTGAATTGTGCAGCAACATACGTACAGTTAATTTTCTCATATTATATATTTAACCTTACAGTGTCTTAGTTTGCCTTATTCTAGTGCTATTGCTGGTATAATCCATTTATTCTACTTCCTATCCATAAGAATGAATGTAAAGGATTTTTAAAGAATATCATTAAGCATTTTAAGCTTGATATGCAAGCATTTTCAGAGAAGAGGCTAATCATGAGTCTTGTTCCATTTTCTCTAGTCCAAAACTCGCAAGTCTCTTACAGGAAATATCTCAAGGTTAAACCCTACCTGCAGTGAACAGAAGAAAATGTATTAATGAGATAGATATTATAAGGGAAGGAGACACATTTTTCATCTTTGTTTTCATACTGAAATACTTAGTTAAAAAATATAGCTATGAGATTACTTTAAACATATTTCTTTGTACCATGTATGCTAACCACTCCTTGGTGATTATAAACATGACAGTCTCCTTGCTCTCAGATATGTCCCACAAAGTCCTCTACAGCTTCCAGCAAAGAGTAACCAAAGCCTAAATAATGACTTTGATTACTCTTCAATATGAATAAATTTGGACATTTTAAAGGACAAATTCCTTTTGTTTATTAATTACCAACAAAGAAGATGTAAAAGAGTAAGAAGATAACATTTGATCCAGAAAGACATAATTTCCATTTGATCTTTGCTCTGTGGAGGTGAGGAGAATTATGTGCATCAGGACTTTCCAATTCAAGTATGTTGCAAGGAATAAGACTGCTTCTCCTTGCTGTTCCCTTGCATACATTAAGCTTTCCTGCCAAGAAGTGTATAACTGTGGATTTGCTGTTGGGATAGCTTTGATGGACAAATAGAGCTGCATGTGCAAAGCAGCCATGTGTACAAAGTAGCATGATTTTTTGGCTTTTTGAGCCCTGTCCTACAGTTCAAACATGGCGACTTATCTAACATCCTGCTTCTTTGCTACCCAGTATCTCTCCTTCACTGATTAAAGCCAGTGTTTTAATTTAGACTCAAATTTCTACAGAATGTTCTTTTTTTCAGGTAAAAGCATCCACATCAATGAGGCAGTTTTCTACTTGGTGGAAGATCTGGAGACTGAGACCCAATATGCACCCACAGCATGTAACAGCCTTTGTTCCCTTTATTTCACAGAGGAGTTTAAACTTTTTTAAAGGACAGACACAC
>VZTT01076599.1:12465-25029 GCA_013400855.1 Buphagus erythrorhynchus | reverse complement strand
TTAAAAGAAGGTTTTTAATCGAGGTGCTTTCTTGTGTAGGCTTCCTTGCATTTACACACACAAGTCTTGAAAAGCTTGCTTTTAAGCATACAAAAAGGCAACTTCATCTTGCATCAAGTTCTTTATGACTGGGCACCTTCCAAAACCGTGTAGCTATCTCCCAGCATCTTGATTTGTATTGTACCTAGCCCATAGTGTGGAGAAAGAGCAAGGAAAATGCAAGCCAGAGGAGGTACTACACAGGGAAATTTTCCACCTAGGCCTTTTTATTCTGTCTTCTCAACAACTGCCAGACAAGCATTTCAGAAGAACTTGGGAGAAATGGAAAGGGGATTTATTCTCTTGTGAATTAAAAAAAGAGTAATTTTCCTAAACACCACACAGCTATCACTCAAACTTCTACAGATGGATAATAATGTATGTGGTATTTTAGGAGCCAGTGTTCAAAAAATCTCCCACCCTTTTTTTTTTTTTAATAGCTTTTTGAAGTGAAAATTGTGTTTTGCCAAACCCACACTTTTGTCTGCAAAGTTCCTGATTTTATTGGTGTTCTCCACGCATCTATCAAGTCTAAAAATACCCATTTGTTTTATTCACACCCTCCACTTTTTTCTTTCGTTCACCAGAAGGAATTTGCATTTGCACCAGAACAACTGATATCTAAGTTTTCCCTTTTCCAGTCTAATTCAGGGGGCAAAATAAAAAGTAAAGAAGAAAATTTTCAGTCTTTTTTGATCAATGACTCATAATAGAAATTTTTGTGTGCATGCTCAAGATAAATTCATGAGCCACAGGAAAATGTGGGTTAAACTAAACTATTTAGTAATCAATAGAATGCCCGGCTGTGCTGTGCTATGGTTACAGACCAAGAGCAGCCATAATTTACAGGAAATTTGCCAAGTCAAATCAGTCAAGTTTTGCTCTCAGAAGCTGCCAGTTTCACTCAAAAACCAATTATGAAGACTTGATAGTCTTAGGTAACTGCCCAGCATGTGATTTCAAATTCAACTTGTGCCGTTCTATATTAACTGTAGAAAAAATGCAATTTTCTAGCAGTCACTGGAGGATATGTTAGGTTAAACAAGGACTGGTTGATTCACAGATCTTTAAAAAACAGTGGGGAATGTGCAGAATCATAATTTTCATTCATCATCTAAAAACAAGTCCGGAGTAGCTGATAAAATACGTAGGTATCACTAAGGTTAGAAGAGCAGTCAGAGCAATTTGGCTCGCCTGTATACCATGCCCAGTCAAGCAAAATCTGTTTTCAAAACAGAAGCTTGGGCTACTCGGAAGAAAGAATGGAGATCAACCCTCCACAATGGGGAACTGCCTTGGGGCTCTACAAGACAGCTAAATGAGCAGAACGCCTCATATTTTAAAAGCCTGAAAGATTTTTGGGTGAAGAAATAGGGAAATAATACTGAGTGGCGAAGGGATGGCACTTTCTCTTCATATGGCACCCATAAGCTCACTACAAGAACACAGTGTCCTTGGGGATACCCAGCTTCAGAAAAAGAGGCTGAAAATCTGCAAAGAGCTTAGGGATGGATGGCTAAAGCAGGAAAATACAGCTGTTTGCTGGAGACTGAAGAATCTTATCTATTTATGTTTATTCAAGAGGTTAAGAAATTACTTGATTACAGTCTACATATATTTACAGTGAGGAAGGGCTTGAAGAAAAATAGTATCTAATGAGAAGTACTTGGAAGATGAAATGCAACAAATTCAAGCCTTGGACTCTAAAGTTCAGTGACAATAACAAACCAGTAGTTAATAGATGTTTACCAGATTTACTATCTGTTAAAGTTTTGAGGACAAAAGTGAATGGGGATCCAGATTTCCACACCTACTCCCCCTTTGGAGCATGGCATTGCAGAAACACAAGAGAATGAGCCCAGAAACAGGTTTCTGCTTGTCCACATCACCACACCCTTAACTCATTCCCTGGCTCTCCTTTAGGCCACTGCAATCAGCTCTCCCTGAAACAGTGACACACGTTTTGGCCAGTTCAGACACAATCCTGTGCCCTGCAATATCCTCAGGAGATGGAATGATGCAAATTTCCCACAGCTGAAGAACTACTGCAAAGAACAAATAAATCCATCCATTTGAGCCTACTTTCCCTTATCTCTGCTCATAATAACACCTCCCCACTATTTTATACCACTGTACCTTTCACAGTTTTAGCTTACAGCACATAATAAGCCAACTCTGGCTACCTTCTTACAACCATTCTGTTAGCCATTCAGACACAGCAAATTTAGAACTATCAAATATGCTAAATGAAAATGCCACTGCAGCAAGGAACCTGATGCTATGATATACATATATAATACATAAAGTATATAGTAATATATTATCATGGTACTGTATGTTCTAAATCCATTTTATATTTTTTTTATTTTTATGATGTATTTATAAAATATACATCTGTAGTATAATGTGTCAAACAAAAACTGCCAAAACCCCTTTTTCTGTTGCAGGAAATGTGGCTCATCTTCTTTTCACATGATATCAAGTGTGCATTTCCTTTTATGACTAAAAAAATTATTAATGGTCTTTGAATCAGCCAAAGCCTCTGCAAGTAAAAGTATAGCTTCATATCATCACCAGGCTGGTAAAAGAACTTTTCTTTGAAAATGCATTAACAAAGGTAATATATATAGAGAGAGATACCTGTAAATTGTCTAAAATTACAAGCAAGTAATTTTTACATTCTTTCTTTTTAGTCCATTCCCAGGTGCATGACATCCCATGAGCTCCCTGAATGCTGATCACCAGCCACATGCCCTGACCTCTACACACTGCACTGTACCATCAGTAACGTTTCTATGCAAACCATCTCGACCTCAGGTGGCCATTCATCCCAAAATCACCGACATGACAGAGTGTGAGAACTGAAACTCACCTCCTTCAAGGAGTACAGAGCCCTTCATCTTCCAGCTGCCACACATTGTCCTGTAACTGCTTCCTCCAAGAGATGATAGCCTATTGCCTGAGTCCATACATTTACTGATGAACTGGTGGTTTGTCACTGTGATGGGGCAGAAGGTATCAGAATTTGTGTTATTAATTGCTTAAGGCAACAGGCAGGACAATAATTCATTAACATGGTAGGGATAGTAAAAGTCACCACAAAGTACATTATTTACCAGAGGTGGCTGACTGTCAAAGCTGGTTGGAGTATTTTATTCTGTTGTTATGGCAGATACATAGCATGACAGAGAAATGTCTTGAATGTCTCACCCTGAGTGGCTTCTATTCAAAACACTGTAGAGTGTTGTATGGTACAGAATTTCTGGCCACATAATCGTAACATGTTTGCTACTATGAACAAAGCCCAAATTTATAAGCATAGAGATGTAAAAAATACCAAAAGAGAAAATATAGTCCCAAAATGAAAATAATGATTGACACAACTGGCATCTTTAAATTTGTAACACCTACATATGATTTACAGGAAGGTCTCTTCTGAGCGGGGAGCACTCCATCCAGTAGGGATGCCTGAGATTCAGGATTAGTTCTGCAGCTCATGAAACAATTTAGGAAAGTGGGTTTCCTATGAAATTGCATTCTTGTCTCTTTCTTTCTCTTCTACTGATGCAGTAGGAATTTCTGCCCCTCATGTGTCTGCTGCTGTCTTCTCACTATGGCCCTGCTTAGGCGGTGCTGGCTTGGCAGCCCATGGGCACAGGCTGGCCAGCTGGCTGAGCTCTGGCTGCTTTTCCCTTCAGTAGCAGAGATGTGTATCACCTCCCCACAGTGCAACTATTTTCATAAAACTCTAAATACACAGACTGTAATGACTCTGAGACTGTCACCCCTCTGACAGTTTGGACTTAAAGCGGCCAAGGATTTAGTAAGGTATGAGGAAAAGAGTGGGAAGGTGTTAGACAGACACTGTGATCATGTAAGTTGCATTTCCTTCAGAAACCATTCAGTAATTTCATGAGAGTGCTATAAAAGGCACAGGAAATATTTCTCAGCCTCACCAAGACACCTACAGAGCTTGCTCTGCTCAAGTCACCAAAATGGAGACTGAGAGGTAATATGGTTTTAGGTGAATAAATGCTCTACCAAGGGGATTTTTTTTTTTAATGTAGTAGAATAAACTGCAAAGGAATCAACCATTTCAATGTATAAAGACAGATAAATCTGAAAAAAACCAAGCAGGTTAGCAATGAACAGATTAATTTCTGGCATGCAGTGGACAAGTTTTGGGTCAGCACACTCAGTGTGCTCAGATAAGGGATGGTGACTTTAACATAGGACACAACTTGGTCAGAGACATAACACCAAGCTCAGTGTAAAGACTGGCTATGTAATAAGAGTCCAAATAACTGAAAATTTTTGGATGATCTTACAGACATTTTTTACTTTAAAAGTCATTGAGTTAAAAAATTAAATGTCAAGTTAAAGTTGTCTGAAATCAAGATATATAATGAAAGTGACAATATGCAGTTATGAGTACAAGGATTAGTTGTACACTACATTACCGAATTACAATAGCATGCCTTCCTCCTTTCCTTCTTGCTGAAGTATAACTTACAAGGGATCATAAAGTGACTAATGTATTAAAAGCTTAAAGTCTTGGCCACATTAGCCATAGAAAGGTTAGAGTGAACATTGCAATAATGTCCATATTAGAACATAACTTTTCTGTTTTAACAAATCATGATGCTGCAGCTCACAACAGCCATAAAACTGCAGTGCTTATAAATCACTCCATAAAAGAGAGTGATTTTTTTTCATGATAGCAAGGCTAGGAATATTTCAGTCCCAAATGACTTAAACAATTCTTTGTTTAAATAGGAAGGAAGCTTGGGAAAAAAATGAAGGAAAGCTGGATATGCTGTGCTTAGAGGGAGAGCCTTATAAGTCACTAATGACAATGTGTTCTTTTGAATGAGAAGAGGAAAGGGAAAACAGTGACATAGCAAAGAGATGTTTTAACAATAACACTTTGGAAGTCTCATGAATAGACTCCTGACCTTTACTGCAAAACACTGAGGCACAAGGCTCCTACAGAGGTCTGCATTCATTTCACAAAAATAAATAGTATCAAGGCATTGTTTTAACCAGTCAGAGCAAACACATATATGAGGATTTGTGCTTTAGTGTTGTACTTCAGGCAAACATGAACCAACCCAAGAATGGAAAGAAGTGAAGCACAATGGAGGGAGTTTCATTCAGACCACCCGGATTCTTCTTACTTTAATTAACAGGTTTTCCATGGTTTTTTGAGTGGTGATGGAAAGAGCTTTAGTTAATACTGTTTCCTGAATGAGGCCTGTGTGCCATAGATTTCTCACAATAAGTCCATCCTACCCTGACACAGCATACAGTGTCTGTCTAGCGTGTGCTACACTAGATAAGGTGGGGAGCTGCATAACAGCAGAGCTGAATGGTACTTGCAGAAATAATGAGCTACATTTCCATATGCATGTAAACACCTCAGTCATCAGTACACTGTGGCCATTGACTTGTCTAGACAAGTGTCAGATAGATAGACAAGCTTCCCCTGCTGCTTTTTACATGAAGGCAATATTAAACTGTGTAGCCTCAGGGACACTACAAAGATGCAAACCTTACAGGCCAGACCAAGAGGTACAAACAGTGGCTGTTCTACTTGAGTGCAAGTACTTCCGTGGCTGAAGTGCTACCAGCTTCCAGGAACTACAGGGCAACACTGCTGTAAAAATGGGACAAAACATGAAACAGGAATCGTTTGCACTGAGCTCACAGCTCATATTCTCACATCTGGTAGCCCACAACACACACTCTGCTTTGAGTTGTATGGTCTCCAGCCTTTAGCAAAGATCTGACTTTCAAGGTGAGAGAAGACAAAGCAAAAGGTGATATTTGTAATTAGCAATACAGTCACAGTCCACACATTCTGTGCCCTTTTAAATAAACAAGGGGCCATAGGGGAAGAGTTTGTGGAAAGCAGTGCATTTGTTTTAACCACAGCTCAGAGGCAGAACTGGCAAGCAGCAACTCAAGCATAGGGCACAGAAAGCTCATTGTAATGAGAGCACGAGTGACTCAGGGCACTGGAATGGGATACAGCACCTTTCACCTCCAGGTCACTGCTTTCCATCCATTTGCAGCTAGCTGGGACTAGAAGTTATTACCATCAGAGGGGCACCCAGTGAAATGAGTCAGTTGTCTCCATGCAGCCTGGAAGGGACAGCTGCCCAGACCACCAGTTATTACCCTGGAATAACATGTACTGTTCTCCCAGGCTCCAGCCATGGCTATCCAATAATCACCCCAATGGCCTGAAGCTCTGAGGGCCACCAGGCATACACTGCTGCCTTCTGTTCCACACAATAACAGGCATGCTCACCCCACTGAGAAAAAGACAAAGACCTTCTCATGTCCCCTTTGTTCCTCACTTCTCTTTCCTTAGAAAGATCTGCAAGAAATGTTGTCTGCATTTCTCTGTAGTTCTTCTAATTTCTCCAAGCCTAAGCATTGAAAAGTGATTGGCCATGCCACAAAAATGCATTAAAAAACATATTCCATTTTCTATTGTTCAGTTCTCTTTTGATTTTTACATTTGGTTCATATTTTCAACTTATCTCTTTTCTTTCTTTTCTTCTTTTCTTTTCTTTTCTTTTCTCTTTTCTTTTATTTTCTTTTCTTTTCTTTTCTTTTCTTTTCTTTTCTTTTCTTTTCTTTTCTTTTCTCCCTTTTTCTCTCTTTCTTTTTCTCTCTCTTTCTCTCTCTCTTTTTCTTCCCTAAGGAATTTTGAGATACTCATACAGACCCAGAAGCACAGACTTCAAGAAAAATTGTGATTATTTCTTCATAAAAAACAGGAGCTGACAACACTGTATGCTAGTGCTGATTTAAAACACTAATATTCACATTCCATGCAGTGCAAATGTCAGTAACTGGCTTCCAGTGGAGCTCAGAGGAGGTTAGCAAGATGGAGAATCAACTATAACATGCTTGGTTTGGGTTCAGAGAGACAAATATTGGGTCTTTGTCTACTGCAAGTCTCACAAAAAGGACTGTAAAGAAATTAAGATTCTCTGTTACAAACTCAACACAGCTGTGTTCCCAGTTGCTTCTCATCTCTCCCTGCAGAGGCAGTTGGAGGCTAAGTCTTTGCATTCTCTTAAAAAGCACAAAAGTCTCTTGGTCATGACACAAAAAATATTTCACAGGTTTTGTTTTTAACTCTGAAAGTTAATTTTCCCTTTTGTGCCATTATCCATACTACAAGAGGATCCATATACAAGATCACAGCAAAGAACACTGTCCTCAGAATAATAATTTTTTTCTTGCATTTTCACATATCCCATTCAATTTATTTGCCCATTACCTGTTTGCTCCATATCCCTGTGCTTCCTGTACTTCCAGGCTGCCCACAGCAGCTTCTCATTGTTGCTGGCCATAGGCCAGGACTACAGCAACTGACTACATCAATCACTTCAGCAGTTTAATCACAACTTTCCTCTAGTTTCCCCCTTATATCGAGGAAATGGCCTGCAAATCTCACAGATGACACATTCAGGAATGAAAACTTAATCACTGCTCAGCCGAGCCGTGACAGGGCAGTGCTAAACCTTGCTACTCAGCATTGCAAGGCACTGCTCTGCAGAAATAACCAGGGCAGAAAACCCACTCCTGCTAGTCTGGTCATGCAAGGTCCCATCTCAGATGTCCTTTGAATTCAAGCCCTGAAAGTTGTTCACTGAAAGCTTTGTCTGATATTAGAGGAAGCAAAAATATTCTACCTCCCTTTTGACTCCAGAGACACACACCAGGCAGGAACTATAAAAAGCTTTAGACATTGGATGCTAGGAATGCATGTCATAGTCTAAAATCCCTCCACAGAGTTAAGTACTTAGGTATTTAGTTTCATAATATGCCACACTTGTCAGTGAAAAACAAAGTGGAAAGAGGGATGTGAATTTTTTTCTGCCACCCTGTAAGACATGCCAGTGCAGAAGAAAGATCCTTCACAAAAAAGGATTACAGATATGCTCAGATACCTGTTATCCCTCTATCTATGCATATTTTTACATTTGAAAACATGGCTCAAGGAGGAACTCTACCACCAAGGCAAATGGCATCCAGAAGACTACCTGGTACTTCAGAAGACATACCTTAGCCACCACCTTCTGCACCCTTTTGGGTAAAGCAGAAGGAGAAAGACAGCATTCAATCCTTTTGAAACTGGGTAACAATGTAAGATTCCAAGTATCAGAAAGACAGGATAACATCAGCAAATGTGTAGCCACAACCAGCAAAGAACTGGTGTGTGTTACAGGCTTTATCCATGACTCTGAGGACTCTGGGTGGATTTGCTGGTACTGATTTGAGATGATAATGAAAAAAAATATCTAAGGCATTATATGTATTTTTTTAAATAAATCACACTCACAAAGGTGTCTACAATGAAATTTAAATCATGTGTGTCTGAGCCTCAGTCGATAATAGGACTTGTATTTATCACTATATTACACATAAACTGTGCATTAATGGATGTTTATGTGCTCTCTCAAGGCTTAAACAGACACTTGAACCAAAATTCCTAGGATTTTGCAGTCCAGTGTCCGGCTTGAAATAATTATTTCAGGGTGACCAAACCTGAATACTTTTTTCCTGACTTTCCAATAAATGGAAATAACTAGATTTCCAGCTGACTTAGATAAAGCTCAAAAGCTTAAGGTGTTGTTAATGACATTCTTCTGGGCTGTAGGACATTTCAGTTCAACTGTTTCTGCTCCCTGACTGATGAATTGGGTAAATCAAATCTCTCTCATTTGAACAAAACAAGCAAACAAAAAGAGCAAGCTAAAATATAACCCCCACTTTTGGACTTCAGATTCTCCTTCTTAGTTTAAACAGAACTGCTGTGTCTTTTGAGATCCACTTATTGCTAATAGCAATACTGAGGGGTTTTCTTTTAATTGTACCACAACTGCTTGAAGCTAAATTATTGTTTCTAATAAAATAAAGCTTTAAATATTACAGGTTATTTTCTCTACTCTGTTTGACATAAACTATAATCTGGGGTTTTTTTCTCCCTTTCATGGGCACCATCTGTTTGTGACCATTAAAATCCATTTTCTATGCTGAAGGGATGGGAATTCAGAGGGATGTGTTCAGCCACTGTCCAAACAGTACTGTCATTCCTAAGGGATCCATTACAGTTTGACACACCCAAGTATTTATGAGCTATAAACTGCTGGCCTAAAGTGGCGATTAATCACCCTGTGCATGGGAGACACTGACACTGAAAGAGCATCTTGGAGCTGCGAAGGGAGAGGGGCTGGAAAGGGTTTAAGTTTTTGTTTTGCTTTTGTTTTTTTTTAATGAGCAGTGCTTTATGGCATCAGGTTTTTCTCCCTATGGCACCTCGTTTCCAAGCCATTTGCTCCGACAGTTCTACAGCCAACGTTAAATGAACAGATGTCTTGGAACTGGACACAGAATGAGACAGCTACAAGGCCACCACTTCTCTGCAGCATTGTCTCTCCGGAGTCACCACCCACTCAGTGTCAAAGCAGAGCATCCAGCTGCTTTTCTTGGTGCAATGCTCCTTCCAGGGCTGTTTGAGGGACTGGATGTAGCTCTGACACCGGCTTGACTGAGCATCCTGATCACATCCAGGCACAATCAGAGCAAAACTGTCAAGTGAATGAGATTCCCAAAGACTGTTTCCTGTTACCTCTGAAGCAAACTGTATCCCCCCATTACAAAACTGATGTTGTTATAAAACTGATTAGAAGCAACACTGTCTCTGAAGAAGTTAAACAACACAGAAAATGGTGTTTTTCAGCTGAGATTTAATACAAAAGACAGATAATTTCAAGACTTTTGCTCCATATGGCAGGGGAACACATCACATAGTTCTCACACCCACATGAGAAACTGCATAAGGGAACAAAGAAAAGGAAATACAAATGCTGGTAAAAAAATATAAGTGCAAAGACAGACAGAAAATTGACTCTAAACACTTCTGAGGCTTTGTGAACTCAACAGAATACTGTAAAATTTAGATTGAATTTATATCAAAATCAAAAAAAATCACAACCACTGTAGAAACCATCTTATTTTTATACTTGCCAGCCTAATATTCTATCTTTGTGCATGCCCAGATAAGCAACTGTCTTGTCCAAGCTGTGCTTCTCAGCGCCTACCACCCTTTGGAGATTTACAAACGAGGCTCCTGCTGCTTACATTCCCAGGGGACCCAAGCTCACAGGCATGCTCAGTGAACACCAACATACATCCACAGCATTTTCTTAAGCAAGGCACCACAGACACAATTCTGTTTCATGAAATAGAAAATAAAATAATGGGAAAACCATGGACAAGCTGGAGCAGTAGATCTTAATTGTGATAGATTTAATAACCATTGTGCATTCAGTGAGGCGTCAAATGACAGATGTGCACAGATACTTCGGACTGAAACTGCACTCCCCATTCCTTAAGTGTTTTCACCAGTGGATTGCAGGGCCTGAACTATTAAGCCTGTTCCCATGCATTCCTCGTCTCCAAATCTTCAGCTGTTTTTCTTTCACAGTAGGACAGCCTCAGCAGTGTCCCAATGGCAGCCTGGGCATTCCTCATCAGTCCCAGCTCTCCCACTTTCCAGTTAAGTTCTCTCAAGGCAAGTAGAGAAATGTTATATAAAAACACTATTACCAGTGACTACTTTGAAAATAAATGCACGATTTTATCACTTGCATCCAGTGGGATGACTTTAAGCCTCTTCTGAGTCCTGTTTGGTCTGAGCATCCTGCAGGACGTGAGCTGGCAAAAAGTACCTGCGCATCATAGTTTCTACCAGCTAAAATTAAGGTACCCTCTTACTTACTGTGCAGTTCCAATTACCATTTCCAACCACCTCCCCTGGCACCTATTCTTTCAATTTATTATTAATTTATCCAATTCATATTGAAAAATCCCAGGCCCAAAAACAGGGATCTAAGAGGTCACCTTTCTTCAATCCTGTACCAGATTTGAGCCCTTAAAACTTAAGGCTGTACACCTTAAACACAAATAATAGTATCATCTTTATCATACCATGAGATTCCGTTGAAATGGGAGTATCCTAAATGCCAAGAAAAAGGAGTCAAAAAAAGCACACAATGCTCCTTCAGTAGACCACAGGAAAAAAAGGTTGCCAGCCTGCTGCAGCCAATTCATATCTCTCAGTACCATTCAGCCAAACTCAAAAGAAACATGATTCAGAGAGCAGCTTACACATTTTCCTCAAATTCTAGCACATAAAATTTTTGAAAAATTTTTAGACATTTTCTCCCTATTCTTGGGTTATGCCTCATGGACAAATAACTGCAGATCCATACAGTAGCTGAGTAGCTTCTTCACCTGTATTATAGGAGATCAAAAATGTGTATGCTAGTGAGCCTTAGTAAAGAGGGGCAGTGCATTCCTTGCTTCCTCCCAAAGGCTGTGAGCACTCTGGTTTTCTCTGCTGCATCAAGCAAATGAAGACCAAGTTACACAGTTCACATCTATCTCTAAAATTTCTCCACTTCAGATATTCAGAGGTTTGGGGGATTAACCCAGCTACTAATGAGGCTGTTGATCTTAGGTAATCGGAAAAATACTACAGTGCTTTGTAATCTTAAATGCTGTTCAAGGGCAGAGTGTCAATATACTGATAAAAGAGTCAGAAGTTAAAAAAAACCTACTCTGCCACCTTGTAAAACACGCAAACTATTTGCTTTCGGGAGCTCTGGCCAAAGATGTAAACAAACGTCTGAAGGAATTCACATTAAAAATTGTTCCTTTTCTTGCCATGCTTAGCACCGTGACACGATGGAAAACCCGTACTCGGCGAAAGAGAGCAGCTCGTAAGCTTGCGGCTCGCTGTTCTCTGGCAGGCTGACAGTGCCCACGGCAGAGGCCGCGGGAGGCAGGCAGCGATGGCCGCCGAGCGCTCCGCCCGTGCGGCTGCGGAGGAGCCGCTCCCAGGGCGGGGAGAGCGCGGGATGGAGCCGCTGGAGGGAAGAGCAGCCAGGGTGGGCACACGCTGCCTCAGCGACAGGAGCCGGGGCTCTCCGGGGGCGTCTGCTGGATTCTCTGCGCTACTGATATATAAAGGGGAGGCCACGCACTGCTTAAAGGGCTTTTGTTGCATGGCTGTGACTTTCCTTGAGCGCGGGCTGTGGCGCCCGCCCCGCACGGGCGCGTCCTGCAGTGCGCGGGCACAGCCGCTCCCGCACGGCTCCGCACGGGCTGTGAGCGCTGCTGAGCCGGGAGCGCTCCTCCCAAAATGTCCCCGGCCGAGCTACAGCTGCTGCTGCGGGACGAGCCGGTGAGGCGGTCGGTCCGCTCTATGTCACAGGCACCAGCTCCTTTCCTTCCCTCCCTCCAGGTCCATGACAGCGGAGCCTCGGACCAGGTCGCATCTCTGCTCGTACAGACGGCGTCTGCCCTCCACCTCCCTCCCCTCCATGCGCAGGGGCGGGTTCCCTTTGTCAAAGGCTCCGGGAGGCCCTCCCGCCGCCGTGCCCGGCCGGAGCGGGGAAACCGCGGGCTCGCACCCACCCCGGGCCGGGCGGCACCCCG